>PVKZ01003245.1:0-147746 GCA_004027375.1 Macroglossus sobrinus
AAGGAAGGAAGGAAGGAAGGAAGGAAGGAAGGAAGGAAGGAAGGAAGGAAGGAAGAAAGAAAGAGAAAGAGAAAAAGAAATAGAGAAAGAGAGAAAGAGAAAACGAACTTCAGGCACTCCAAGAAAAAAAAATTACACGGTTCTGATCTTGTCATGGCCAGTAAACTCCTCAGTCTTCATCACCTCTCATTTGTCTCCTTTATCTGATCTTATTTATATATAGCAATATAGAAATCAGTCACTTATAGTAGGCTTGCTGTCCAGCCCCAAATATGGAGGAAAACAAGCCCCCCACAGCAAACAGTACTCTGTCACCAAAGGAAATAACAAAGATGTGCACCTGCCATGTGCCTGCCTGGGACAGTGTTTCCCACACCTCTTCACATCCACTTCGCAGTGGCCTTACGAAAGATGTCATTGCCTCCATTCTGTGGACCAGGGTTTGGAGTGGTTAAGTAAACTGCCAGGGTCACACAGGTGGAATTGTAAGGCTTGTCGGGCTGCGGAGCCTTTTCCTTTTCGTTATGCCACGCCTCCTCCCAGGACTGTGGCACATTCTTTTCCTGGGAAAAGGACCATTTAGGAAGCTTGTCTAGAGTCCTGATAGGACTGATCCTCTTTGTGGGCAAAAATGGAGGTCTAGGTAGCATAATTTTTAAAAAATTTGGGATATAATTCAATATCACACAATCCTGATTCTAAAGTGTACATTCCAGTTGTTTTTAGTATATTCATGAAGTTGCACAACCGTCACCTAGGTCATGTGATTGAGCCTCTTTAGAAAGGCCCTGGACCTTCACCCTCTCCCTTCATCCTCCATCTTCCTAATGGCCGATTGTCTGATATGAGTCACTGGTAGGATTAAAGCATTCAAAACCCCTGTCACAGTTCAGCTGGGTGGGATCAGACTTTCATCAGCCTTTAATGTCCCCAAAGGTTTGCTTTGTCATAGATTAGCAAACTAGTCACTTGATATTCCCTCGGTGAGAGGACCTGAGGTTAGACTATGAGCTTCTTGAGGACATCTCAGAGCCTCCCTTAGCTGGACAGGATGTGGGTTCAGTGATGGGTAAGCCAGGATGAAGGAATGCCCAGGATACAGACCCTTCAGAGCAAGACAGAGGCAGGTTGAAGGTCTCACGGAGTGCTCTCAGAAACAGCTGTGCACCAGGAGTGGGAGAACTGAAAACCTGTCTTATTCTGAGCTCATTTACCTGGACCTGGCTGACCTCCTGGGACTAGTTTCTCGATTGCTTCTTTTGGACGCAGCATGAATAGAAAAAGCTAGAGGATTGTACACCTCTAGCTTTTTCTGATCTCAGAAACATGCAGAAAGCTTCCCAAGCATGTCCTGTGTGCAAGGCCTTGAAGGATGCTAAATGGGATACTCTGGGCTTTCCAGCCAGGGCCAGAGTGGGTCTCTTTGTGGGCCAGGACTTAGAAGACTTGGATTCTTCCACTATCCACTGGTAGGATCTGAAACTCCTCCCTTGGTTCCATTTGTTCCAGCGAACCATTTGGAGTGCTTCCTTCACTCTACGCACTGTGCTAGGGGCCTGGGTGGACAAGACAGGGACCACTCTTTCAGGAATATATACTTTTAAAAAATGTAAATATCCCCAGGAAGGGTTCTGCTTTGGCCCACTAGTCATTTACAACCCATGCAGATAACTTTTCCAGATTATATTCTTGAGATCAGGTTTTGTTTTGGGGCCATGAAATGGACACTCACTGCTGCTATCCTCTCTCTCTGGCCTTTTTCCTGTGGGTCAGGAGCCTGGGGCCCCAGCTAGCCCATTTAGTATCTTCGTGCCATATGCCACAAATTAGAAATAGGCTTTTGTTCCTCGAGATGCTTTACTTCCATTTTTGGAAAATCGTCTTAATATGATGATTTTGTTAGATCAAGACAGTTTACTGCCATCTGCCAGAAAACTGTCAGTAAACATACAACTCTAAGATACTTTCTCTACAGTTCGTTTCCCCTTAATGTAGCATCTTCGTGCAGTTCATGACCTGCACAATCGCCTGTGGCTGCTTTGGCCAGGATAAGTACCAGAACTCAATAATTACCCTTGCTGGCTGCTGCATTTCTCATTCGTCAGAGTAGTGCCCTTACTCTGATAGGACCTTTGATCTTTTCAAGTTTGAGACTATGAGACCAGGGATGGGAGGTTTGGAGAACGAAGACAAGAAGAAATACAGTTCTATCTAGATGGTGAAAGTCTCTGTGACGCTCTGTGCTTTATCTAGTTCACTTCTGGGTTTTCCAAGGAGGCTGGGAGCTTTGTAGCCTGTTTAATTACATTCGTAGTAGAATGACTGAAAGGCCAGTTTTTTCAGGCTGATGTGCTAAGAAACTCCTGGCCTTTATGAAGTCAAAGGGTCTTTCAGAGGGAGGGCACCTTCTGAGTTCAACCCTGTTATTTTATTGGTAAGCAGAAAGCAGGGGTCCAAGGAGGTTCAGGTGTGACATTTCTAAGGTACCATAGCTGGAAAGTACAGAACTACCAGGACTTGGGGCTCTATGTCTCATCAACCTGTCCCTTGTCTTTTCCACTGCCTTAGGGGGCCAAGCAATGCTAGCGTGGGCACAGATGAGCAGGAAAGACTGTGGGCTTTTTTCTCCAGAGAACTCTCAGAATAGTGGAGTGTCCTGTTGGCTTGGGATCGAAGGAACCTGCTAGGCACAGAAGGCTCTCTAAAAATACCTTCATCCCCCGGCCTCTTTAAGAGAGATTTTCCAGCACGTTTGGCTTTTTACTTTCTCCTCCTATCGTCCCTGATGCCATAGTAGGCTGAGCTTCAAAGCAAGTTTTTGATACTTTCTTCTTTCATCCCTTAAAGCACACACATTTAGAAAGAACTCTGGTATTCTTGGGTTTATGAGGGGCTCCTGCCTTTCTTTATAGGAACTCAAGTTGACAATGCTGCCAGCAGCAGTTAGATTTCCCTTCAGGACCAGTGAATCTTACTCACATACCTGAGAATGAGCTTTACCTTATTCTCATGATTGTTTTTGTGATTATTGATTATGAAGCTTTCAGCTGAAAGGAAGTGGTTACCTTAGGGAGACCAATGTTGTATTGGAGAAGCCACTCCCTGTGTCATGGCTAAATCAGAAAAGTCATCCTCACACCAGGGGACATGTGCCTCATCATATTCTCCAGACTTGTTATCCATCCTCTTTTCCCCTGGACCTTGAGCGACCTCTGGTGTGTGTTTTTGTCTGAATAGGGGTTAAACATATACTATGCATTTGATTCAAGGACACTTGCCCTAGGCACAAGCCTCAAGGGCCTAGAGATAAAGAGAGAGAAAGAAACAGCTATTGTCTTGACCCACGAGAGCTTGGCAGGAGAAATTCTTCTCTTTGTCCTATTGTTTGAGATGACATGACCCTTCTTTTTGCTGAAAATTTGCCAGGGGCTTAGCACTGCAGTGATGCTAGGCGGACCCAGTGAGCAGCTGCACTGGGTCTTTGTTCCCCTGGAGATAAGGGAGAAGATGCCCACATTCAAACATGGTGCTGCATGTCACAGATGAGTGATGAGTGAGCAGACTGGTAAAGTGCTTTAGGAGTCTGGAAGGGCTTTTTGGAGAAGGCGTGACGTGAGCAAGAGCTCTCTAATGGAGAAGCGCCTCTGGAAGTGAGCCTCTAGAATGCTACCTGCTCCTGCCTGAGGGGACATGGGGCTCCAGCTCAGCCGGGGCCAGGGAGCCAGCCCGTTCTCCATTTGGTCTCACCTCTAGGCCCCTTCACTCTTACTTGTTGCTCACCTCTTGCTACCCATTGTGTCACTTGCCACCTGTCATCACCTTACTCCATGCCCTCACCTCCTCAGCCCTTTTTCAGCTCCCTCTCCTCACAGTGTCTAGGTTTCTGATTATTTCTCCCAGTTAGAGTTACTCACATTCTTCTGCATTGAATCTCATTTTGTTATTTCCTGTCCCATATTTTCTAAACTCCCCAGGTCCCTTCTCATTTATTTCCCCATCCTCTCTGGTGCTGTTTGCAGCACCGCCCAGTTTGTTATCATCTGCAGATTTAATTAGCGTGGTTGATGATCCCTTTTCTTCCAGACTGGAGGCTATGGGGAGGAGTGGGCGGTCTCAGGCAGGGTCTCAGACAGCAGTGTGGATGACAGGGTCACGGTTGTGGAAAAGCCTGTTTGGCTGCATAGATGTTCCAAACTGGGCTCTCGCCTCATATAGGGGAAAAAATGCCCCAGGAGCCAGGTTTTTCTGGGAATAAAGGGAGGATGCTGGAAACTGGATTGCACAAACCCCCTCAATTCAAATTCCTCTGGCCAGAGACACCATCTGCAGAATCCAATTATTATTAACGTTGAGCACCTATTATGTGCCAGCCATTGTGCTAGAGGTCTTTCTTGTATTTTTGCTGATCTTCACAGGCAGTCTGTGAGGTCACTGTTGCTTCTGGATGATAATTATTTCTTTTACCAAAAAGGAAACTGAGTCTCAGAGAGACTATGTAATGTATCCATGGTCACACAGGGAGTAAATGGCAGAGCTGGGATTTTCGACCAAGTCTATTTCAGCTCTTTTTTAAATGTACCTTCTCAGAGACCCCATCTACTTCATTCCCTATTTCTCAAATACACTAGGCTAATGGATTATTTTCATAACACTCTTGACTCTGGCTAATTCTGGATGTTTTTGGAAGCCCACAAAATAATCAACTTCATTTTTTTTTTATCATCAGAGTGGTGGGTCTTTTCCTGAATGTCTCTGATTAGCTCATCAATATAAGATTCAAGATCTAGAGTTTAGCTAATTTAATAGCCTTCACTCATAAACCAATTTCTTTAAGCTCTACCTTAATATCTCTCAAGTCTGCATCTGGTGGGGTGGGGGTAGAGGACTGGCTTTTATGTCAGGTCTTATAGATCTGTGGGCAGCACAGTTGTTTCAACTTCAGCTCCCTGAGCCCTTGGCAGTGATTCTTGATGGAGTACTATATATTTCAGGAAGAATAATTTTTCCTTGTGTGGGATTATCCAATGCATTCGTTAAAGCATGTTTAGCATTTCTCCCTCCATCCACTAAATGGTCAAGGTGCTCCTATTATAAGTTCCCACCTGTTTCCTAAGGGAATGGTACAACTTTTGTTGTTTGCATAAAGGTGACACAGTTACCTTGTTGGGAACAAAGGGAGGCTGAGCAAGTGGAACATTGGCCCTCCAAAGCTCAACTAGGGTAGCCTCTTGAAATATTTGGTTAGAAGAAAGAGTTCATTAGCTCAGGATTTTTGTAATGAGTGTTGTAGAAGATTTTACAGCTTTGTTCCTGTTTAAAGTCAACCCTGCCCCCTGATATAAGATCTCTGTTAGGAAGGATTAATGGCTCCTAAAAGGAAGAGCCAGAGCCCTGCTGATAAGAAAGCTGCCCCCTCTGACCTGGAGAAGGTCGCAGTGGCACATGGGAGGCTTGCTCCTTTATTCAGTTGACCACAGCTCAGACCAACCCCACGGCAGATGGACAGTCACCACCCATCTCTTGCATTTCTTTGTCTCACTGGAAAATGTGAAGTTTCCATTTTGAGCATTCTCTCAGGTTTCCCTGACAAGGAGAACTCTTATCATTCTTTATCCTGCTGAACATGTCATGAAGCTGGATGAATGTACAGGGTTGACCCATCAAGGTCACTATTGTGAAGTTCATGGGCAATGACAACAGAGTGGGCAGTTTGACCAGCACTGGCCACATCTCAGCCCTCTGGCTCCCCAGCTTTCACTCTGTTTCAGACAGTCTTTGCTCGTTCTATTTTGCACCTGTGCTCACTCTATTCCTTCTTTTTCTTGCCACCCATAACCCTTTTTGCATATGTAAATATCATTATACAGTATTCAAAGTTCAACTCAAGTTCCCTCTCCATGGCATCATTTCTGGCTCTAGCCCAGAGTCAGCTCTTCCACTGGTTTCTCATGTCAGTGAGATTCTTGGTTGCACTGCAAAAAAACCAACTCAAACTGGCTTAAACAACAAAGGGAATTTATAAGCTCATGTAATCAGGAAGTCCATAAGTAGGTCTGGTGAGGCTTGATCCAGCAGCTCAAATGATATCCCCAAGGATTCTTCTCCATCTTTCTACTCACTCTTTTTCAAGGTCCACTTCATCCTCTGTTTACTCAGTAGTCCCTTGGCTGACCCACGCCTTCCCTTTATGGAGCAAATTGACTACCACTATTCTCCCTAGAGTTCTGGCAGAAAGAGAAAACTGCTTTCTCCAGAAATCCTGGCCAACATTTCCTCGCACCTTACTGGTTTTGATTGCATTACAGACATATTCTAGAACCAATTGTTTAGGCCGGGGGGGATGGATATACCGATTGGCTCAAGAGTTGGTGGTGGGATCAATTCTACTGAAAACATATGGCCAAGATCCAGGAGGAGTGTATCTTTCCAAGCAAAATCTGGCAATTATTGATGAGTAAAAGGGGAGACAACAAACACATGAGCACTCATTAGTTATACTGTCCATTTGGATATTAGTCACCCCAGTCATGATGTTATTCATCTTTCTTGTATGTTAGATATCATTTATCTGGTTTCCAAAGAAAATGAAAGCTGTGTGATGTTATGATGGCTTATATTTCTTCTATATGCCCTTAACTCTTAGCACATTGCTGACACGCGGTTGTTCCCCAATACTTGTTGAATTGAAATATGTTGGGATGAACAAATCATAGGAAATAGTAAAAAATATTCTTAGGGGGGAGGCGAGTTACTGCCAAGAGGAGGCAAGGGCTCATCTGTGGAGGGGGCAGTGGGAGTTAATTACTGTTAACATGAGATTTTATGGAAATGTCATGAGGAGAGAAGAAAAGTATCATGATGAAAAAAATCATGTAAGTTTTGAGTTAGGAAGAATATTAGATATATGGATACTTTTAGAGGTAATATGATGAGCTTTTAAATGCCTGAAAATGCTTCTCTTTGAGTGGGACATTCATCACATCCTGGAAATGCTTCTTTTTGAGTGGGACATTCATCACATGGGCCAAAGGAATGATGGTTAGAAAGGAGATACTGGACAGTCCCTCCCAAAGGTTCAATGGCTATTGAGTTTAGTAGTTCTTATTGCTGATCCATAGGTGACTTTATGATTTATCATCCAATCTGGAACATTTTTGATAATGCGAAAATGCTAACCTGGATAGGATGATGAGGCAAAAGAAATAACTAGGACAGTCCCAGCCCAACCAGGACCTAGTGATCATCCTTGATCTAAGTATCTCTCAACTACCTAATGAGGGGACCTTTTGCCCACCACTCTGTATCTGTCTCCATTCCCCTGGGTATTGAAATGCTCGCAGTGCCCTGGTGGGGGCGCATGGGAAGCATGCACATTTTTGAGAGTTAGCGTTCTGCATCTGATTCCACTTGTGGAATGTCCACTGTCCAAAATAGTTTTACTGTGACAACTAGGAAAGGGCAGCATTTTCCTCTGGTCTTTCCTCATGGTTTATCTGTGACCTTTTTCCCTCTGTCTGTGGCTGGGCTTGTGTGCCTGAAGCCTGTCAGCTCCCTAGCCTTCCTTAGTTTTGGGAAAGGCCTTGGTCTTTCTGTCAACAGCTTCAGGACACATGGAATTTTATACTTTTTTTTTTGGTAGAATTTTGCTCTCTGGCTCATGGATTCTGTTCAGCCTGTTATTTTCTGCATTGCAAATTCCAAAGAGAACTTGTTTCTATTACCTTTAACCTCACTCGGTGTTGGTCAGGTACATGCCAGGAGCTATGGCTCAGCTATGATTTCTCTTCAAGTGTGATAATATCCCCTAGAGGTCAAGGGCATGTGTTTCGTGGTCCGAGGAGCAGGGGTATGCTCTGCACTTTGAGTGCCTAGGCAGGGATTTAACAGTGGCTGCCTGTGAGCTTGCTCTTAATAGAATGGTTTTATATATACTTTATGGTTTGCAAAATACTTTCACGTATATAGTTTATTTGACTCTGAGATATTGTGGAATCATTATTAACTTTTTAATATTTATTAATTAAAAATTAAAAATACATAATATTAAATAATGTTTATTTAACATAAATAACATATTTTAATGAAAAGCAATGATACTTTTCAAAAGAAAAAAAGCATGAGGTGTGGCACTATTTTACATTTTTGCAAATCTTTTTTCCTTAGCTGTATTGAGGTATAATTGATGTGTGATAAACTGCATCTAAAGTATCTAATCTGTTGAGTTTTGACATATGGGCACACCTGTGTAGCCACCATCATAATCAAGATAACGAGCATATCTTCCACCCCCAAAAGAGTCCACATGTCTCTTTGTAGAGTCCATCCTTCTCTCCTACAGGTGGAATTATAATTAATCCTTATAGTTATTTTAGCATGGCTCTGAGTTTCAAGAGCTTTGATGACTTATATAGAAAATGGTGTAGCTGGTAAGTGACAGAGTTAGGGCCTGAGACCAAGTACTCAGGCATTAGCACCCATGACTTTCCCATGACCCATCTCACACAGTGATGATTTTCGTGATTTCCTCTGTGAGATTTTTGAAGTAGAATGAAGTCCAGAGAGAACACTTAATTTCACTCTGTTGCTGACTTCCCATATGGAGATCCTTCCAGGATGCTGTGCACCCTTGGGGGCCACTGCAGCTCAGGGATTCAGTGGGGGGCAGCTTCTCTCAGCCCTTGGTGTGTGAGAGGGCCTGACTCCTTGGTGTCCCTGTGTTTCCCTCTACTTCATCTCCACCCGGGCTTTGAGCAGAGGCTTTCCAGTGGCTTCTGTCTGGAGTGCAGTGACATGCAATGCACAGAGTAGAGACTGTGGTAGCAGGTCAGAGATACAATCTCTTCTGGGAGTCTGTTTGTTTTGGTAGCTCCCCTAAAGGGTCCTCCCAGCCAAGAATGCCTTCTCCTTCCAGGAACTTTGGTGGTGGCTCTTTGCTTTGAAACAAAATTTAAGACTGGCTGTGTTTTTATTTACATAGGACCCTGGCAGAGTGGTCCCCAATCTTTGGTTGGGGACTAGGTGAAGTGTTTTCTATAAAAGGGGTCATGCTGCTGGTATTTTGGGGTCTCTGGGAAAGGGGTAATGAGCATTTATTCATTTGTTGCTGTCCCCAACTTTTGCTAATCTTTGATCTTTTCTCACGTTTGCCTGGAGAGGAGAAGGGCTGGGGAGAGAGTCCCTTGCTCTCGTCCAGGACCTCCCAAGAAAACAAGTTTTCACTTTTTCTCCTCCTGTCAGGGTGTTCTTCCCTGTGTTTAATTCCGAGTCATTGTGTGTCTGGGGGGTCCAGGCAGAGCCTGCTTCTTGATCATAGGTTGAGGTTCCTGGTAGCTGAAGCGAAGTTGAAACTTTGGTTTTAACGATGGCTCAGGTAGACCATGGTGTTCCTCAGATGGAGCAATTAGAGGGCCATCTCATTTCCTGCTCTCATTTCAAAAGTCTGTGATGATGGCTGCCCTGGCCACAATCTCAGCACCACCTGGCATAACTCCTCCAGTTGTGTGGACATCAAGCACAATGATCATGGGAGCCCTTGGGGTGTCTCTCATGCTCCCTGTGGGGCCATATGCTGTTGGTCCCTGCTGATCTAAGATAACCTGGGTTGCTGATGTCTTAGAGGAGGCTGTTCCTGCACTGCCCCTCTCCATTGTCTACATGCTCAGCTCCCCACCCTTTTTCTGGCAACCCCATTCCTGGGCCACAGTGTGCTGCAGCTGATGTTCTCGGCTCACAGCAGGGCTTGAGACCAGAGTACACTCAGGCGTCTGGGGTCAGCGTCGAGGTGGCTTGGCAGGACTATGTGGGAAGGAGGCTGTGAAGTATCAGTTTCCAGTGTTTGGCTGGGGCTGCCTCCCATTCATTCTTGTTTCTCTAGAGAGAGGACGTGGTCTTGTGAAGCCACATGCAACCTTTGGATAACAACAGCAAGACATAAACAATATGGATAATTTCACCAGGAGGAGTGTGTATCCTCTGGTCCCTGCTGAACGCCTTGAATAGTCACTGGAACACTGAAGAGAGGTGGTTTGGCGTGCAACTTGCCCCATCCCACTATCATTCCTCCATCCCTCATCTGCCTAGTTTCTCATGAAGGGAGGGGCTTCAGGTTGCCTTTGGATGGGTTGGGAGCCCTCAGGGATGTGTGATACTGTCCCTCACAGTCACTATGGGATGGACACCACTGTCAGGTGACTTGGATTCTATTCCCAGCTCTGCTACTAACTGACTGTATGTCCATGTTCAAGTAACTCAGCTTCTTGATCTCCAGGTCTTCATTTGTTACTTGAGAAAGATATCTTGGGTGTCTTTGGAGATTTCTTCATCTCTAGAGCCCTTTGGCCAAATCAGTTCACTCTTCTGAAATTCACTGTGTGTGTCAACTGGCTCTGCCTTGAGCTGTCAGCATGGAGATGTTGAATAACATCATGAAAGTCCCATGCTTAGCAAGTAAGGAGACTAAAGTCTTTTACATTTGAAATCTCTTATTTTCCAGAATATCCCTGATTCTTCTCCATAATGCTACACCACTCTTACAAGCCTAGAAGGCAGAGAAGTTTCAGGAATACCCAGTTCCAATTCAGTTTAGGGCGTGTTTTGTGAGCACCAGAATGAATTTGTGCCCATGCATGAGACCTCTAGGGAGAGGAGCAGTGATCTGCAAATGCTGTGAGGACTGGGGGATACAGATAGGCATGGAGAGGGCCTCCTGAAAGTCTTCATAAGGCACCTGATCAGGTGGAAACTTGAATAACTTTAGTTGTCAACATGAGGAAGGATTCAGAAATGACACTTAAGGATAATTTATTCTCTTAAAATGGAACTGGATTTAAACTCGGTTGGCAAAAAGCTCAGCAATTACTTTCTGGGCTATGGGAGGTAACTTTTAGAAATTGGTCACAGGATCTTAACAGAACCTATATATATATATGTATGTGTATGTGTATGTGTATGTGTATGTATATGTATTGAGCAATCCATACTTACTGAGAAATTACTAAATTCCAGGTACTATGGTGGCTGCTGAGGACAAAGCAGTCAACAAGACACATTCTTTGTCCTCATGGAGCTTAAGGTCTAGCCAGAAATACAAGCATTAAACACCTATTTACAGTGATTGCAGTAGTGGTTGATGCTGTGAAGGAGAAGGACAGGAGCAATGTGGGCAAGAAGGGACACCAAGGGGTTCAGGAAAGGCCTCCTGGAGGAATTAATGTTTCATTTGAGACATTATTGGGAGTTGGCTGGGTCTGGGGCTGCAGAGAACTTTGCAGTGGAGGAAATAGAGTGCAAGGAGGTTCTGAAGGGGGAGGCAGCAGGATGAGGAAGCACCAAAGTGGGAAGCTATCTGGAACATTGGACACCAACGAGAAGGGCTGTGTGGTCAGAGGTCAGGGAGGAAAGGGAGTTCTGGAGCATTTGAAAATGTGTGTGTGATCAGGCCAGCTGTTGAGGCAATTTTAGAGAGGAAGAGAGTGAAGGAGAGAGTGAGGCCCTGGTTAATTAGACAGACACATGTTCAAGATGGCGACCTGATTTTGCCTCTTTGTAAATTTTTACTTACTTAGTTTTACTTAGTGGTGGACAGGTCTAGGAAACCACCAGATAACACAACTTAAAAGAGACTGAGAAAGATAAGAGTCTGGTTATGACTGAGGAGTATTTATTTCCTTTGACCAGAGTACTCACAATCTCTTCTTAGGTAACTCCCTGATACCCAGGAACTGGAGAAACAGAATTTGTAGTGTTTTATAAAAGCAGAATCACACTGAAAGAAATTGCATAGTTTTTGTGGGGCATTTCAGTTGAGCTGGGGAAATTTTCCTGCCCTGTCATAGACTTCCTATTTCTTGCCGCTGGAGTAGTTGCATCCCCCAGATGGACAAGCTTGGGCTTTCCTGCAGAAATCTTTGTGCACTGACCAGAACTGAATGATGTATTACAGCTAATTTTCCATGAACTTAAATTTTAGTTGTCTGTTGATATTTGGAAGCCCCTCCAATCACATTGTTTACTTACTTATAAAATCTCTTTTAGGGATGGGTTATATGCTCTGATAGCTAATCTCTTATACTATATGTTAAATTTTGTGTTGGTTTCAGAAAATAATGTTTTTTGATTTTGTCCTCAAATTCTAGAGATGTATTATATTTTGAACCTGTGAATTCCTTTTGGGTACATGAGACATTTTGAAAATCCTATCGATAATTTTAAAAGTTCAAGGCTGGAAACTTACTAGGGTTACTTATTCATAATTTTAATCTAACAGGAACTGTTTTTTCTCCAAGTATTTTCTGTCCATCTCAGGAATTCACTGAGGACCTATTGTGTATCCAGCCCTGTTCTAGGTGCTTGAGGAACACGAAGAGGTATCACATACTTTCCCTGCAAGTAACAGTCATTTTATTCAGTAGAGCTAATCACCATTCAATTGGCTGACCTCTACTGAATGGTCCATGCTCCAGGTAGTATAGAAAGGACTTCACATACTTTATCCCTAATTTCACAATAGTCCTACAATGGTCTCACTTTCCTTATACAGATCCAGAAACTGAGGCTCATTTGGATACTTTAAGTGCCTTGCTCAACATTCCGCAGCTAAAAAATCCAGAATTCAAATCTTACCCTTTGAATCTGAAGCCCAAATTCTTTCTATTCCTCTAGTGTGCCTGAAAGGATCCAAGTGTGGGGATAGAAGTTAGTGGGGCCTAGCAAACAAGGAACTTTTTTTTTTTTTTTTTTTTTAGCTCAAACGACATTAACCTCCATTTTAGATCCCTGGCTTAGTAAAAAGACCTTCTGCTCAGAAATTTTTGTTTTTGTTTTTGTTTTTTTTGGGAGACATATAGCCAGTTACACCAGCTAATATTTCACGTTGGTTCTCCTGTTTCTTTTCTATGAGAAGGTAACAATATTCCGTAGCATAAAAGAAACATGATGACTAGATGTTAGCACCACAAAATTGCATTCCAGCTTTTATTTTCATTTGAAACAAGTTCCATTTGAGGAGAATGGAGAAGAAGCATGCTTTGCTGGAGGCAATTAATGCCACTTCATTGGGGATACTTTTGCATTAGTTCCTATAAGGTTGGGTTGCAATTGATAGTCTAAAAACCACAATGTGCTAAACAAGGGAGAATTTTACCTTTCACATGAAAATCCAGGAGACAGCCCAGAGCTGCACTGACAGTCTATAGAGTCAGAACTCTTGACACTTTGCTATTTTTGGCCTTGACTTTGACCTCAAGGTATAAGATGCTTATATGCATGTTCCAGGCAGTAGATCAGGGATAGGGAAGATCAAGGGGCAAAGGCATCTACTTGCTGTATCTGAAGAGGGTGGCCAGAAACTGCTTTACCATATTTTACCTACACCACACTGGCCAGAAATTAGTATTGTGGTCACTTCTAACTGCAAGGGAGATATAGTCTTCACTCTGGACAGCCATATACTTAGTTAAAAAATGAAGAAAATGCGAATGGCTGTCAGGGGACAGCTAGCAGTCTGCCAATAAGTCCATGGGATTTGACCTTGGCCCACCCAACCCTTTCTCAAACTTTAAACATCTGCAGTGACTTATGAACATTTGGTACACAATTGAACCACTGATTCTAGATAAAATAAAAAAGAAAAGCATTCATCACAAATTAAAAATAAAACCAAACAAAATATATTAAAATTAATAATAATCATGATTTCATCATAGTGAGAGGGATGGTACTGTTTTCCATTTCCACCAAAAACATTGTTTCTGGGGCCATGATGGAGAACTGACCTGCAGGTCAGTTTCACAGATGATTTCTTTTCTTATTCTTTCTTTTCACTAAATTAAAAAAGCTTAAATTACAGTTAGAAGTAGCAGCAAATGATTGATGACTCTGCCTAGTAGTCTTGGATATTGCAACCATAGATGGATATGGAAACTGGGGAGACATCTCGTTGACATCCATGTCTAGTGTTTTGTCATAACTATGACCACTTGGCAGCTGGAAGGTTGAGTGTTTCATCTTAGGACTGCCTCATGGATTCCTTATCCATCCTTTGATTCAGTTTTTGACTAAAAAGCATGTCTTTATGTTCTGTTTCAGCCCTTGGATGTGGTTTTTAACTGTGCTCAATAACATGTCATATCTGTCTCTGATGAGAGGAAAAAATAATCAGGTAGAGCATAGACTTCCGGGATTCAAATACTTATTTTTTTTTTAAATCATACTACCTATGTAACTTTGGACAAATTATTTAAAAATGTTCTGTCTTAATTTCCACAACTGTAAAATAGAGATGGTGATAGTGCCTGCTATACAGCAGGGCTGTGACGATCCTATAAGCATATTACTGCCTGGCTCTTTCCTGGCACATGATGCACATTCAGTAAATATGCATCAGTGTTATTGTTATTCTTTTTAGGTATTTGTATATTTTAGACTATTCCAGACTTATACCATAGTTCAATTTGCCATGAAGTCCTGGTTTCCTTTTCATTCTTCTCCCTTGTAAAATCATTCCCGAAGTGGAGGAAGGTTCTGGATGTTTGAGTTACTGAATGTATTGTGAAGCCACCATTCAAAATTGTAGAAATAGACTTCACTTGCATTAGGAGCATTATAAAATATCTTTTTATTTCGTTCATCACTTCAAAAACATATGAGACCCATCATACTCAGCGTACTTCAGTAGGGAAAGCAGTCTTCTCCTTGTCATCTATTTCTCTGCCTGGCACGCTGCAAGGGCAGATGGTCAGAGGCTGTGTGTGGTTGGCTTCCACTATTATTTCAGTACTAAACCAAGAACAGAGGGCATCTTGTTGACCACCAACTGGTCTTTGTGGATGAAGATGGGGAATGATTTTCAAAAGGGACAACTGCTTTTATGTGAACAGTACACCTTTGCTGTACACAGAATTGGTGCCTTCTCAGTACAGGTCTCCATGCATTCTGCTTCACAAAAAAAAATACAGTAATGCAATAAAAACCTCCTCTTTTCTGTAGCATGGGTTTTCAGGGGGTAAATGGAACAAGGAGCTACAAGCACTTCTCTCTGTATAGTATACGCTATGTCCCGACTCCCACTTTGTCTCTCAGAGGCTGTGTCCTAATGTAAATGGCATTTTGGTCAGCACACCAGCATCTTCCCACTGCGGTGCATGGGTTTTAGGTGACTTTCAACAGTCATTTTATGAAGGAATTTTGCTATTGTTTTGTTCAACTTTATCTGTGGACATAGTGCTTGTGATTAATTTTGCAGATAGTTTTAGAAGGTTCTCACAAATGATGGATGGAGCTTTTGCCTGTTTTTTCTCCTTATTCTGGTCTCTTTCATTCTTTAGTGATAAAATTAATTGAGTTAATGTCAGAAATTATTTTTTTCCTGTATGTGCTTGTTCTGAAAAGAATTTTGAGGTTTTATTTGAAGATGAGAAGAATTTAATGGCTTCATGTTATAATCTGACCAATTTTTATAACAGACATTGAATCCAGGGCCAAATGGATTGCTAAGTCAATAAAACTTAATTTTCAAGTTCTCATCACTGTATTTCTCTTCCTTACTTTTCGTTTTTGGGTGAAATCAATATAATTGGAGAATCACTTGTGCTGGGACGTAGATTCATACTCTATATTCACATTGGAACCCTGATTATGATTTATATTTGATATTATTTTGAGTTGTACTACTTAAATTATTATTTATATCATTACTTTTAGGCTTAGGTGAACCACTTTTATGATTTCAGACTATGACATGGCACAATAGTAGAGCAAAAATACAAACTTAACAATAAACAATGAAAATATGTGAGTGTAGACAAACTGCAGGCTGTTTACTGAATGTTGGCAGAGGTAAACCAAGTAAAATGCTATCAAGAGATAATGGGATTTCTGCGATCACAGTTGCTCACATTTCAAATATGTGAACACTATGGTTTTAACTCTTTTTTTTTTCCTTTGAAGCCACCAAACCCCAGGGACCATGCTTTGGGAGCACAACCCTGTGGGTTTTGATGAGAGCATTTCTGGAACAGAACTGGTGGATTGGGTATGGGTGGGAGGGGACTGGCTTCTGATGAGGTTTAAAGAGAATGAAAACCAAAAACTGAAGAAATAGCAGGTTGGGGCCTCTAGTTTGGGGAAGCTGGGGAGCCAGACAGCTAAACTATATCCTTATAAGTGTTTCCATTTCTTCTTCCTTTATACCTTACAGAGTAAAAGCCAGGGATCCATCTTTGTCCGGATACATGCCCCGTGGCAGGTGCTGGCCAGAGAGGCAGAATTCTTGAAGATCAAAGTTCCTACCAAGAAAGTATGTGCATGTTTCTCCTGGGTTTGGGGGCCTTCTAAGGTCTGGGTGGATGTGAATAATTTGGGAACAGGGCTAGGTGGGACATGGATTTTGTGGAGTTGAAATCATACTTGATTTTCCAGGGATCCTAAGTATGGGGCAATGATATCGGTGGGACAGGGAAGAGAGTTGGGGTGAGGAGAGGGGCTGGATTCGGGAGAGCCTTTCACCTCAGAGCTCCACCTGAGATGTGCTCCATGAGAAGCCAAACGTTGCCATGATCCAACTGCCTTAATTCTCCATCATACCTCCTTTCTCTCTCTTCTTGGGTTCCAACACTGCCAGGCATTTCTTTAGAGTGAATGTAGTAATGAGAGTAGGCAGCAAGTCATGCTGGTCAGGTCAGGAGCATGCAGGGAGAATAGCATCATACTTGCTGTGAAGACACCTATTTTTGTATTATAATATGACAGAAAACTGTCCCTAAGTATGTGTGATGGTGGGTTTCGCTCATCTCTTTTGTAAAGTAGAAGGATATTAATCAGGAGAGTGGATAAAAATCATCTGGGGAATGCTTTCAAAATTTTTGTGCCAGTGTTCCCTCTCTGGGATTTTGACTTTTTTTTGGTTGGTATGGAATGAGATTCTGGCATCAGTGTTGTGAAAAAAAAATCCCCGGAAGTTCTGATCCTTATCTGGTTAAAAGCCACACAGTTTAGATGACTTTTGAGGTCCTTTTTAGATGATATAGTCTATGTATAATTTAAGAATCTCCCCCAGGGAATTCCCAGGTGACAGTCTCTGTGTAAAATTAAATCCAGCAAGTACCTTCAAAGAGAAAAGAAACATGTCCACAAATTCAGCATTTTATTTTTATCAGATACTTTAGGGCAAGCAGGTAAGTATTGGCTTTGTCCATTTGAGATATCTCTAGGAAGGGTACTGGGGCAGGTAAAAATCTAGTTTTACCATGAGTGATCTATGGGTGATCTCTCTCTTTATCTGTCTCTCTCTGTCTGTCTCTGTCTCTCTCTCCTCGGCCTTACCTCCCCCTGCTCCCACCACACAGTGTTATTTCATAAATGGTGACCCAGCTTTGCAGAGATCATCCTCATCATTCTAAAGACTGTGATTCCACTCTCTCTGTCATTAACAAAATTCTGCATTCATTGCCTTCTCCATCTATTATCACCTGCCTTCATCACCATCTCCACTATCAGTAGCATCTTTACAGTTGGCAACACCGTTTTGATTAGCATCATTGGCTATGCTTACACCATCTTTACTACCAACAGATTGACTGTCTGCATCAAAAATTACTCATCAGATACCATCATTTGTGACATCATTATGAATCCCCTACATAAGAAAGATAAAATCTGGGGGTTCTGCTCTTATAGGTTTATGAAGATGGGGAACACCTCCATGGCAGGTGGACACATGACTATTAAACAAACATAGACATGAAATATTAGCTACAAATATTCTTCCAATACAAGGTCATTGTTTTGGGGTCACGAGCTTGAGCATCTTGGTTTTACAAGGAACACACTGATCTCTTCCCCCTCGGTTGCACTGCTGTGTTCTTTGTCTCCTAATTTTAGACCTCTCACGCCTGTTACTGCTGTCCTCAGTACATGCACCATGTTTATTCTGGACCTCCGCTCCTCCTCCACCGATGTTCTCCCGTCTATTGGCAGCACGATCCAAGTCTTAGCCTTGGATAGAAGCTTCTGTTTTTCTCCAGTGGTGTCCTAACTCGGCCAACCCTTTATCTTCTCTTTCTTCTGTCTTCCTTCTAATTTTAATATATGTATTTCTTTTCCTTTCTCTGTTTTATTTGAACATCTAATGTTCTCTAAATCTCATGCTATTTGTATCTTGTTTCCTATGTTTTTATCTCTGCTGGCTGATCCACGGAAAGAAGGTGAGCAAAACTCTAATGCCCATGCTACTGCTTCTGTCTCCCAGGATGATCCTTTTAGCAGGAAACCTGGAGACACAGAAGTGTGTATCCTTCTTCTACTCTCCCTCTTTGTTTCTCTCTCTTCTTTGTTCTCCTTCCCATCTTCCTTTCACTCTTGTGCTTTCTTCCCTTATTCCCTCTCCCTTCCACCTATCTATCCTGATGCCTTCTCCTAGCATCTCTTTCTGTTCTTTGAACAACCTATGACACCTCTTATTTCTCTACCACCTTCTTCTCCTCATTCCCAGACTCAGTCCCCAAGTAGTGCCTGCCTCTGGTCCCTCTGGTGTCTGCTTGTTCTTTCACAGGCTCATGCCTTTGAGAGCATATCTGCCCTCAGGGTTTATGTGCCCTTATACATTTAGCCTGTTGGAACTTACCATTATTATTTGAGTGGTACCTGCACTTGAATTTGTAAGATGTTTAGGGTAAGGATATAGTATAACACAGTCATCTTCAAGTTTTTCTCCTTTTTCTTTTTGCATTTACTTTTTTTATAATTCAAATATATTTGACATATAATGTGTAAATTTAAGGTGTATAACATGTTACTTGATACATTTACATATTGTAATATGATTGCCATTGTAATAATTAGCACCTCTATCATGTTATGTAATTATTCTTTTTTTGGTAGTTGGATGAATTAAGTTCTAGACTTTTAGCAAGTTTGATGATTATAAAACAATATTATTGTCTATATTCACTGTACTGTGTGTTATATCTCTAGAACTTATTTACTACTATTGCAAGTTTATACTCTTAAACATCTGTCCTATTCCCACATCCTCCATTCTCTGGTAACCACCACTTTACTCTGTTTTTACAAGTTTAGTTTTTAGATTGCACACATAAGTAATATCATGCAGTACTTTTCTTACTCTGACTTATCTCACTTAGCAGTATGTGCTCCAGACCCATACATGTTGTTGCAAATGGCAGGATGTCTTTTTCTCTAGGCTGAATAATGTTCCATTGTGAATATACATCGTATCTCCTTTATCCATTCAGGCATTTATGGGCACTTAGGTTGTTTCTGCCCCTCCTTTCTTTTCATTGTGGAGGCAAAGAGTGGTAGACACTGCACTAGACAAGTCCTCAGAAGACCATACTTCTAGCCTTGATTCTGCACTTATTTGCTGTGTGATTTGGGGATGTCACTTCATCTTTCAGAACCTCAGTTTTCTCATCTGCGATATGGACATAAGAATTCCTGCCCTGTTTTTCTTAGAAGGTTATAAGAATCCAATTCTTAATCAGGAATATAGAAATATAGGAGTTTATTGTGTCTGTGTTCTCAAATATTTTTATATGTCTTCTCAATTCCTAGTGCCCCAACTAACTTCTCTCCTGACACAATAGGCAGCCAGCACTGATGGATCTCTCAAAGTAGGAGAGTCTTCAGAGAGACCCTGAAGGTACAGAAACAGTCCATGCCCTCAGAGAGCTTACAGTCAAAGGCACAACAGGAAGAACACACATGCCTAGATATCAAAACAGTAATTAAATGCTGTGGCAAAGAGCACCTCATTCACACAAGACAGATTCTGCATGTAAATATGGTGGGCCAGAGAGCTGAGAGAGCAAAGCCAGGGTGGTAGCTCCTACAGGGCTTCAGATATAACAGAAAGAACTTACCCCCAAAGTTTCTGGGCTCCAGACTCGACACAGGTGGACTGTTATGATGTCCTTCTGTGGGTTCAGCTATTTGACTTTGATCTTCTTTGTATCCATAGAATGCAGTGGTTTGTTGTTGACCTTGCAGTGGGTGTCATAACCAGGACAAGAAGATGTAACTTGGTGTGCTGGGTAGGAAGCATATATTTAAAAAAGTTAGTCTGAGAACCTGAGCCCAGAGGTGGGGATGGGATTAAACACAATTCCTGAGATATGAAAGGAGCATGGCAGTCTTTGGAGGGTTAATGTTGGGTTCAGTGGCATTTTTCTCCTCCTTTAACGGGTTTGGGAAGTGACTACAATGAGAATAAACTACATTTGCAAAGAGCCACATTCTGACATCAGGGGGAACGTGGAGGAAGACTGATGCATGGTGTGGGAAGGCCGGTGGAAGTTTGTGTCATAACTCAGCGGGGTCCAGAGAGTCCAGGAAGATGGGAAGGAAATCACGAAATCGAGATCTCAGACCTGGATAAATCCATAGTAATACGTCCAGGGACTCAGAGTCCTGAGCACAGATATTAACTGGGAGGGGGAACCTTGGAAAGAAGCATTTGTTTCCCAAAAACAACAGCAGAAGAGCCAGCATTTTGTGAGGGACATTCATTCATGAAAAGGAAGGGGGTGGGAAGGCCTGGCCTTTGGCCCTGAGCAGCCTGGGAAGGTTTGCAATGGACGCTTTCTCACCTCAGCTATTACCAAAGTGCCTCTTCTAGATTGTAGTCAACATCTATGTTTATTTCTCATTCACTTTGTATATATATGAACACCCCCCTTTCTCACCCCTTACATTCCAAGTGCTACCTGCAGCAGAGACAAGGCCAGGCAGGCATGGATGAGGGGAGAAATAACTGTTTATTCTTGTCAATGAAATCCTGCTAATCCAGCCAGAGTCTACTAACTTTGGAAGAAGTGACATGCCTGATATGGGTGAAAATCACTTTTGTCCAATCCTGTCAAGGCTTTTGTAGCTATTATTAATAGAGTGACTATTATTGCAAGGGTCACGTATGCTGTTCCCAGGGGCCTGTAAGGGCTTTAGCTTATGAGTCTTAACCATGCCAGTAGATACTGTTAACTTCCAGCAAGTCATACCTTTTTAGGAAAGTAGGCTCAGAGCTCCCCTCATTTCCAAAGAGTAAACTCTTTGTACTACAAAGAGTAATAAATGTCATGGAGGGCCATAATAAGGAGCAGCAAAAATGTATGTAAGATGCCTAGGGTAAAGGCACTCACAACGCAAGGTAACCTCTGTATTACTGTTGTTGGTATTGTTCATATGTGGCGTATGTCGGGCAGCACAGTAGGCATCAAATCAGGGCTGCTGCTTCTTTTCCTTCATAGCCAACATCTGCAGCGTTGAGGGGAAAACAGGCCCAGTTCCTTAAATCTGCCAAGGCAGCCAGAAGCCCAGACATGGAATCAATGGAGAGGCGGGAACAGATGGCCTTTGGACTATGTGCTGGGGGATTTCTGTTTCCTACAGCCTGGGTCCTTGGGGTGTCCGTAGACATAATGGCTCCATGTGCAAGGTCTGCAGAGCAGTCACTGGAAAGGCAGCAGGAAGAGTGCTCAGGCCCCACAGCACAGGAGGGATGGCTTGAAGGCGCCCATCTTAAAGGATAGACAGCAGGTGTGACAAGTGGAGACCTTGAGTTCTACTCCTGGCTCTTCCCTCATGAATCTGGGGTTATTTGATTAATATCTTAGCCTATTTCCCAAAACAGGATTTGAGATGGATTGCAACCAAAAGCATAAATACAAATAGATCATTTTAAAAAAGGACACATAAAAAAGAATTATGTAATTGAGGGGGAAGTTGGGAAGTACAGAGAAATAATGATAATCAAGATAAAAAATAAGAGCGATTAAGGTAAGTGAGACAAATTTAATTGTGAGTTTCCTGGTAGCCAAGGCAGAAAGGACTGAGGCACACGTAATCCATGGAAATGAACATATGTTTTGTCAGAGGAGGCAAAATTTAACCTGTTGTTAGGCATAATTGTTATATAAAAGATATGAATAATGTAAGGGGCATAATTTTAGTAGTGAGTTCATATAAGGGTCTGGAATGTTCTTTGGTCATTTCTTAATTGATTCTGGATAAAAACTGAGAATGTAATGTTGAACTGTAGTTCAGAGAGAGTTGTACTACAAAGTAATATAGGTATATTACTGATGAGCTAACTTGATTCAAAGATAAAGTTTACCCATTCTGACAGGCGTGAGGTGATATCTTATTGTGGTTTGAATTTGTATTTCTCTAATGATTAGTAATATTGAGAATCTTTTCATATGAAACTCTATTGGCCATTCATATGTCCCCTTTCATGTCCGCTTGTCCACTGTCCATTTTTTAATTGGAGTGTGTGTGTGTGTGTGTGTGTGTGTGTGTGTGTGTGTTTTCTATGAGTTCTTTATACACTTTGGATATTAACTCCTTACCAGATATATCATTGGTGAGTATATTCTCCCATTTGGTAGGTTGTCTTTTGTTTCGTTGATGATTTCCTTTTCTGTGCAAAAACATTTAGTTTGATCTAGTCCCATTTGTTGATTTTTCTTTGGTTTTCCTTGAATGTCAACTGTAATTGAAAAGAAAAGATAAAGATTAGAGCAGAAGAACCATTCATATTTTAATTCTATTCATGGAGTTCATGTTTTAAAATATTTTAATTGACTAAATTGCATTTATTAAAGAATAATTTATCTTCTCTTTTTCATTAGCTGAAAACATGTAACTGCCACTAAGAATTTTTCAGTCATTGTGAGAAAGTCAGTGTTATCTGATGAACTAACTAATATAATTTCAGTAAAAAAAAAGCAAAGAAACTTGACATTTTTGTTAGCCCAAGTGGCCCCTTAGGAGGGAAATCTTAATTCATTAAGTTTTGTCAATTATTGGCAGTTGTTTTAGAAGTCTGTTATTGTTTCTCTGAAGATTCTGATTGGTTAACCATGACTTTTGCAAAAGTTCCACAGAAAACCCTTCCCCCAGGCTCACGGTGCCCACCCAGGGTCAGGCACTCAGCCTGGCCAAGATTGCAGCACCTCTTGTTTCTTAGATTCGAGGCTTGTATTAGTCAGGAGTCTTCAGAGAAACAGTATCAAGAGGGTGTGTGTGTGTGTGTGTGTGTGTGTGTGTGTGTGTGTGTGTGTGTGTATTATATATATTTATTACAAGTAATTGGCCCAAGTGATTTTGGGGTTGAGAAGTCCCAAGGTTTGCAGAAAGCAAGGTGGAGACTCAGGAGAGCTAATGGTGTAGTTACAGTACAAATGCTGGCAGGCTCAAGACCCATGTTGAGCCAGTGTTTCAGTTTGAGCCAAAAGGCAGGAAAAGACCAATGTCTCAGTTCATAAAGCAGGCAGGAAGAGCTCCCTCTTACTTGTGGGAGATCACATTTTTTGTTCTATCAAGGCCTTTAACTGATTGGAGAGCAATCTGCTTTATACAGTCTGTGCATTCACATTCTTATCTCATTCAGATACCTTCACAGACACACCCAGAATAATGTTTGACCAAATATCTGGGTACCTCATGTTCTGGTCAAGTTGACACATAGAATTAATCATCGCAAGGGTTTGTACTTTTTAAGGTCCATAATCCTCTTTGTAGTGGGTTGAATAGTGATGTCCAGAAAGATATGTCAAAGTTCTAACCTTGGAACTTGTAAATGTGATATTGGAAAGAGGGTCTTTGCAGATATAATTAGCTAAGGATCTCAAGATGAGATCATCTTGGACTTAAGGTAGACCCAAATCCAATCACAGGTGTTCTTATAAGAGGAAGGCAGAAAGAAATTTGGTACACAGACACACAGGGGAGAAGGCCATGAGAAGATGGAGGCAGAGATTGGAGTGATACAGCCCCAGGCCAAGGAATGCTTGGGGCCATCAGAAGTTGGAAGAGGCAAGGAAGCTTTTTCCCATAGAGCCATTGGAGGGAGCACAGCCCTACCGACATCTCTATTTCAGACTTGTGGTTTTCACAACTGTGAGAGTCTAAGTTTGTGTTGTTTCAGGCCACTCGGTGTTGGGTAATGTGTTATGGCCGCCATAAGAAATGAATACACTTTTCCTCTGGGCAGAAAGCAGGAAGCAAACAATTCAGGACCTGGGGTTCTAGTAGGCATGTTGGCTTGCTCCGCATCCCAATCTATTACTCTTAATCTATTTTGCATCTTCTAAGATTGCTCGAAATAGCCTTGTTCATTTCTTGATGCTGGGTTTGTGGATGTTTAGAAGAGTCTTTGCTCAAGTGTTTCCCATATGATCTTGGCGTGTCTACATCTAGTTCACATCCCTGCTCTGATGAGGTCAGAGAGTCTTGGAAGAAGCTCACCTTAGAGTGGATGGTCAAAGGACACCCATTGTGGTTAAGAAAAGCTGCTTAATCAAGTTAACAGTTATCTTTCCATTTATGCTTCTGTTTCCAAAGATAATCATTGGTTTGATTAGGTTAAAACTTTTGCTTTGGTATGGGGTATCTGTAAAAGAAGGACATTAGCATGTTTTAAAGCTGGCTTGCATTTTATATTTCTTACATTTGAGAAAGGTTCATAAAAGCACTCTCAACAATGTCAATCAAAACAAAATATTAAAAAAACAAGCTAGTAGCTGTAGATATAAGTTGATTAATAGATAATTAAATTGAGTTTTAAATATAACAGATGCTTCCTATAATCTGTGCTCTTCGATGAGAGCCTTATATGCATTATTTTGTTTTTATCCTCAGGACAATATGAGGTAGGTACTAGCCTTAGCCTCATATTGTAGATGAGGACACTGAGATTCAGAGAGGTTAATAAACTTACTGAAGGTCACACAATATGAAGGGGGTTAGATCCAGGACTCAAACTCATTTCTGTATGACTCCTAAGCTCTACCCTTTCACTTTAGTAAAGAATCATGACTAGGGCTTGAGGTATGGTGGTCTAGAATAGCATTTCTTAAAGCATATACAATAGAATGATAGTTTTTGTTTTACAAAAAAAATTTTATGGTCTAACAAACTCTAGAAACACCAAACATTACAATTTATTTGACCAATTAGAAGTTCTGAGATGGCTCGCAGTAAAAAAAAAAAAAAAAAAAAAAAAAAAAAAAAAAAAAGTTTAATTTTGTTAAACTTATTTCCTGGTGAACACTAATAGGTCATTAATAGGTATATTAATAGATGTCCTGGGAACCAGTGATTTGTAGAACATGCTTTGGGAGATTCCATCCTAGATTAAATAATGCCAGGCTGGGAGAGGTAGCCTACATTTTTATTTTGTCACTATCAGTGAGTTATTTAACTGTGCTGGGTTATAGACTTCTCATATGTAAAGTAAGGAGGTTGGACCCTATATTCTCTGTCATGGCTTTGTTATACTGTGGTCCACACATAAGCCAAATGGCAATTTGTGAGTTCGTTAATTCTTTCTTCGTTATTGATGTTAGTGGAGGGACCTGAGGACAGATACCCTTTGGGGTTGTTCACACTCTAATTGTGTTCGAATAGCTAAGAGTGAAAATTCCGACATCCACCACCTCTTCAAGCTGTGTTTTAAATGAGGCGGTGTGTTCTGCATGTGCTGGGCTTTTCTCCTCCAAACTGTGCCCCTCTGTGGAGCCTACCTCGAGCTCCTTGATTTAGACTCTTGTCAAAAGAAGAGTACTTTTCTCCCTCTTCCAGGCCTTGGAGTCTTTACAAATACTTTAAATATTTGCCTCTGGTCTTAGAATGATCTCCTCATCCTCCGTAGATAAATAATAAACACTTCCGTTGCCTCTCAGCCCAAATCTCACTGCCTTTATGGACCCTCGTTAATTTCTTCAGCTGAACTGATCTCAGCTTTATGACAGTCAGTATTCATCTTACCTGTTAGTTTTCTTTAACTGCTTTGGGTGGCTTATTCTCATGTCTTCAAATGTACCATAATCCCCTGGGAACAGAAACTATAGTTTGTTTGCTGTGTATTCCTGCAGACTCTAGTATGATGTTACATAGATAATAGATGCCCAGTAAATTTCAGAGTGAGAGACTGATTGATGCCAAATAGTTCTTGCTCCCACAGCCCCGGAGTCTTCTTGCTTCTGTGATCCTCCATACCACATCAGAAGGTTCAGTTTGCAGTCCACGCAAACTTCAGAACAAGAGAGACACTCTTTTCCCTTCTCACCCTGACCAACTCCGTCCTTTATCAGGTGGTGATTTAGGGCTATTTTGATAGTTTAGTGAATCCTCCCTGGTGATCTGAAGGCAAGAAGCAGGAGAAACACTATGAGCTTCGTTATGGATGAAGAACTTGTAGATTCTGGGTCCTGGGCAGAGGTTCTACTGTCTACTCAGCCATCAAATGCCTTTCAGGACAGATTCCTTTGATATTATCATCAATAACTTTTCAATTAACCAGAATTGTTGCTGTTCACATACAGTTGGCTGTAGGAGGGGCCTTTCCCCTTGACTTATTCTTGTGTTGTCACTGTCTGTTGCTGAACACTTGTTTTTAATAAAGGCACAGATGAGAGGGTAGGGTTTATATTTGATATCTTTATGGGCTTTGGTGCATGCTCTTTGATTGCTATTTAAATTGGCTGGGAAAAGTGCAGAATACTTTGACTTTGTTTTTTCTTGTAATGCTTCTCATCTTTAAAAATCAGAAAAACTAATCGATGCCACCTAAGTGCTGCGGTTTGAGTAAGGAGGAACCAGAGATGGCCCACGGCCATGTTCTAGATGTGCGTACAGGCCTGGTGAGACTACAGCAGAGCCAAAGGTATGAAAATGTAATGACAGTTTTATTAAGAGTGAAGCTGAAAATATGAAAATGGAATGGGAAGTGAATTTGAATTTTTTTTATTAAGCTGTTCTTAGACTCATGTTTAAAAAAATATTGAAATAAGGGGTGGTGGTTTTCTTTTTTAAAGCCTCCGTCACGTCTGTCTGAATACACAGGTAGCACATGGCAGGCTGCGGCTGCCTGGGACCCAGACACTGGCCCCCATGCTCTTTTTCAGCACTTTCATCTATGAAATGCTGGGAGACACTTACCCAGCCAGTGGGGCTGAGAGTGAGGGGCAGTGGATCACTGACCGTTGACTGTATCATACAGTAGGGGGCCCTTTGAGAGTGAAAGAGCTATCGATAACTATGCCAGTACATAGTAGTAAACCCACTCTGTCCTGAGTAACTGGTACATGTGGTTATTCTCCATGGTTGGCAGCTTGATCATGGCTGTCCCTGTGGGGTATATGGGGAAGGACCAGCAGTGTGGGGAGAGGCAGAGAAGCCATCAGGGGCAGTCAGCTTCTGGCACTGGGGGCTCATGGGAACAGTTCTTACTCAGTATGAACTGGCATCAGTGATGTGCTGGCTTATAACAGCTCTCGAGAACTGATTGTTACATTTTCAGGAATTTTGAAAGCTGGTTGTTACACCACTGATGTCTTGAAATTGCCCATGGTGGATGTACAGCATTCCCCCACCCCGCCTTTCGCAGTTCTGCTTTCTGTGGTTTTAACAGTCAACCGCATTTCAAAAATATTAAATAGAAAATTCCAGAAACAAACAATTCATGAGTTTTAAATTGCATGCTGTTCTGGGTAGCATGATGAAATCTCACACCATCCTGCTCCATTCTACCCATGAATGGTTAGATGAATCCTATGCACAGACATGAATTATCCCTTTGTTCTCCATTTCCATGCTGTATATGCTCCCCACCCATCAATCACATTGTGGCCATCTTGGTTATCAGTACACTAAGATAGTGTGTGTGTGTGTGTGTGTGTGTGTGTAAGAGATAGAGAGAGAGAGAGAGAGAGACTGACAGACAGAGTGCACATATAATTTTTATTACAGTATCTTGTTAAAATTGTTCTATTTTATTATTGGTTATTCTTATTGATCTCTTAGTGTGCCTAATTTATAAATTAAACTTTAGCATAGATATGTATGTATAAGAAAAATCATAGTATATATAGGGTTTGGTACTATGTATAGTTTTAGATATC
Organism: Macroglossus sobrinus; assembly: GCA_004027375.1. Lineage (NCBI taxonomy): Eukaryota > Metazoa > Chordata > Mammalia > Chiroptera > Pteropodidae > Macroglossus > Macroglossus sobrinus. The sequence continues at coordinate 27,918 of PVKZ01003245.1, forward strand.
CATTGGGGGTCTTGGAACGTATACCCTGTGGATAAGGTAGGGGGCTTCTATATTTACACTGTAGAAATCAGCACACATTCCAAATTAGCAGCACCAGCCCTACCCCCTGCCCCACCCCTCGGGTGGTTGGTAAATGTTTCCCAGCACTTCATAGTTGAGAGTGCTGAAAAGGGAACTGGGTGCCAAGATAGGGTGGGACCATTGACAAGATCTGTCCCATGGCTGGAGCAAAGTCAAATCTGATTCCTGCCATGGGCATTAAAGGGATATTGACCAGAGAGAGGCCAGAAATGACAGCATCGATGTCAGGGACTCTAAGTGGGTGCTGTATCTGCCATCTCTGATACAGAAATTAATTTCCCACCACTCCCCCATTTGCTCTCTTTGCTCCAGCTACAGTGGCCTCCTGCTCTTCCTACAAAATGCCAAGCATGTTTCCATCTCAGGGCCTTTTCACTTGCTGTTCCCTCTACCTGGAATCCTTCTCCAGATATTAGAAGAATTTGCCCCCAACTTCACTGGGGTCTCAGCTCCAACGCGCCCTCTTCAGACAGGCCTGACTGCCTTGTGTGAGGCAGGCCTCCCTGGCTGCTCTCCATACTCTTGCTTGTTTTTTTCTAACACACAGCACTTCCCAGTATCAGTCATGTTTGTGTCTTTGTTTTCTGTATCCCAACTGCACTGGCCGTTCCCTGAGGGCAGGGATTTTGTCTGGCTCTATAGGCAACACAGGGAACAGGGCCTCATGTAGAACAATCACTAAGTCAATATTTGTCAATGAAGGAAAGAATGGATCACACCTTCCAGACCTAATTCATCGGTGGTGGCTTGCTGGAGAGTGATGCTGACATGGGTCTGGAGACTCCATCCAAAGGCATTAGGAAGGAATTTTGTGATCCATTAGGGCTGCTGCAGGGGTTGGGGGGTGGCAGCACAGTAGTACATGTATCTTAGTAGCCACCCCTGATCTGGGTTCTCAGTAGCCCCTTCAGTTAACAAAAAATATGTAAGAGTCTAACTGTACCTGGAATGGGGTTAGGTTATGCATAAGGATTTCTAACCCTTTGGAAGTTCATGTTTACCTTTCTTCCTTACTTCCTTCTTTCATCCTTCCTTCCTTCCTTCCTTTCTTCCTTCCTTCCTTCCTTCCTCCCTCCCTTCCTTCCTTCCTTCCTTCCTTCCTTCCTTCCTTCCTTCCTTCCTTCCTTCCTTCCTTCCATTCATCCATCCTTCCATCCTTCCATTCATCCATCCATCCATCCAATCAATATTTATTGAGTATCACTATATATCAGATACACTGCTGGGGCCTAGTGATTCAGTGGTGACAGTGGTCCTGGCCCCATGTGGCTTTAGTGTGGTGAGAATTCAGAAGTTAGATAGCTGGTTATGAGCTGGGAGATAGCCATAGAAGAAAAAGAGCTGAGTGGATACAGAGCCAACTAGAGGAAACTAATTTAGATGGGGGATGGGGTGAGGGAGGGCATCATTTAAGCTGAGACCTGAGGGCTGGGTAGAAGTTGGCCAGGTGGGGAGGGCAGGTGAGAACCTTCCCAGCCCCCAGGTAAGAAAACGTTGGCCTATGAGAGGAGGTCAGTGTGCCAGTGTGTGTGTGGCGCAGAGACTGCGGTAGAGGGTGCTGAAGCTGCTGTGGAGGCAGAAGGCACGGCTCATAAGAGCCTAGTCAGCCATGTAAATAGTTTGGATTTTATCCCACATTTTTAAAGTCAGTAAACATTCATTCATGTGTAGAAGACATACTGAAACAGAATTAAAAACCATAAATGAATACAGAGTTAGACATCAGAGCATGTGCATTTATTTTGTAAATATATTACTGTCTACATTCAGCATTGCTATAGATAGGAAATTGACCTGTAGGCATAGATAGGGATGAAGATATTGGTTAACTTCTTGATGTGCACACAAGGTCTGCCTTTGGGTTTCTAGGATGCAGCTGATCTTAGCAGCGCTTAGTGATGTTTGCATCTTGATTGCCGAATGCTTTAACTCACCCACAAGGGTCGATGCAGTTATTCATGGAACTCCTGAGGTCTGGTTCCCTGCAGCATGTGTGTGTACGTACTGACATATGTACGAATTTTCCCTGCATCCCTCCCTTTGCCCTCTCAGGCACCACCTGGGGGATGAGAAGAGTGGACAGATTCTGCTGCATCTTTCACTTTTCTTCCTCAGAACTTATTTAGTGCACAGCTAGTAGCTTGTGGCGCTGCCTTCCACACAGTCGACTTCTCAGTGTCTGAGCCTTTTGACGTTAAAGGTGAGTAGGTGGGTATGATGATAACCTTCGACCTAGCCCTGCCTCTCAAAATGGTTGAGATGCTATAAATAATAGTAACAGTTGATCCTCAGTTACCCAGTGGCTGGAGGAGCAGAGGAAAGCACAACAAATACATAATCTGAATTAATGTCTTTTGGGTTGTGGGGTATAAGCAGCACACATGGTCACAGCTAGGTTCACTCTCCATCTTTATGCCTGGTCTCTATGCCTGGTTCTTCCTGCTAATTTTTCATACCAGTTGCAGGGAGAGACACTCTTAGGTCACTGTAGATAAGTGACTCATAGATAATAAGATTATATTGTTTTATCTCATATTGTAACACCTGTTCCTTGGTCTTTGGGGTCATTGATCACCATAAGTTTGTGTGACATTGGGTATGTTAGTAAAACTTTCTGTGCCTCAGTTTCTTTATTTTTAAAATGGGGATAATAACATGTATGTGTCCCTAATAGACATCACTATAGCCTTGGTTTCCTGGAATCCCAGGAAGAAACATGATTCTAACATAGGAAGAAAACAAATCAGCCCTCGGACCACACTGCTGTGCCCCTCTGGAGGGGAAAGTCAGAGTGAGACAAGGAGAAAAAAGAAGTAAGAAGAGAAGGAATTGCAGTCAACCTCTTAGACTGTAACAATGAGGCCAAAGCGAGCTTTTATGAGAACCACATTTGAGCCCTGGAATAAAAAATAAGAGCAACATATTTTAAAAATTATTTATGATTTTAAGCACATGAAAGGCATATCATGTACCCAGGGAGGGCATAATGGGGAACAGCTGGCTAACATGTGTCTTGCCATTTCTGAGGATGTTCATAATTCTCTGATGTCCAAGAATAACAGTAATAATGATGGCACTGCTGATTGTATTAATAATAATAAAGAGGATCGGGTGCTTTTCCTGGATCCCATTGAACACAAGAGAAGAGCCCAAGCTGCTGGGTTTGGTGGGAGCTGAAAGGGAGTTCTAACCTGCTTCCTTCTTGGGGTCATGGAGCGCTTCCAAGGATCAAAAATTTAAGGAAAGAGCCTAAATGGGGAGTCAGGAAGCCTGGGTTCCAGGCCTGGTTTCACCATGGACTCTGGCAATTCCCTGCCCCTTTGAGACTCACCTTTCCCATCTGTAAAGTAGCGATGCTAATACTACGTGACAGGCACACCTTGCAGAGTTTACATGGATGAAATTGTGCCTGTGGAAGGGCTGGATACATTGGAAAGCATTTTGTGTATGGAAGGTGTCATTGTCATCTTTGTACTTCTCCAGCACTAGGCACAATCAACCATTAAGCTCGGCACCTGGCATCTAGGAAGTGCCTAGAAATGTCTGTGCTGTGAATGACCGTGTCTTTTCCATTAAATGTTTAAAGCCAAAGAATATTAGGCTTGGACAATACTTCAAAAGCATCGAATGCATTTCTCTCTGTTATGGTTTGTTAGGTGGGCATGGAGCAGTGCTCAGTCTTGGGCTAATTACCCCCAATACTGAGTTGATCTGAGTACCTTTCCCAATGAATGCCCTGGCAATGATGAGATTTTCCATTCTGGCTGGTGGGAAGATGTGCTATTTTAATCCTTTCAGTCTTGAGTAGTTTCTTCATGCCAATGCTGCCAAATACTCAAGGGAGGACCCTCTACAGATCTCTGGGGTTCTTTGTGAAGTTTTCCCTCTTAGTTTCTCTGTCCTGTGAACTCTAGTTGCCCTGGTCTCCCCAGAATTATAGCTCTGTCTCCACAGCTCAGGGAGTTTGCTGGCCTGTATCTGTTTCTCCTTCCTGCCTCATGGCCCAGACCTCTCTCGAGGCAGTGAGTTGGAGAAATCATAGACTCACCTTGTTTGCCTCCTGTCTCTTAGGAACCCTTTGTTGCCTGATGTCCAATAGCTTGAAGACTGTTGTCCTATTTCACTTGGGCTTCTATAACTAAATACCACAGACATGGTGGCTTATAGACAATAGATTTTTTTTTTTCTCACAGTTCTGGAAGTCTGAGACCAGGGTGCCAGTATGGTCGTGTGAGGAGCCTCTTTCTGGTTCATAGCTGATGCCTTCTCTCTGTGTCCTCACTTACTGGAAGGGGCTATGGAGATCTGTGGGATCTTTCATCAGAGCGCTAATCTCATTTGTGAGAGCTCTACCCTCATGACCTAATTGCCTCCCAAAGAGCCCACCTTTCAGTACCATCACACTGGGGATTAGAATTTCAAGATATAAGTTTTGGGGGGACACAGACATTCAGACAACAACTATTATTTCATGTTTTTTTTCTGAATGTTTTGGTCATTTCAGGTAGAGTGAATCTGGTCTCTGTTACTTTATCCCAGTGGGGAATATGTGGCGTGGAAATTCTCCAGTTCTTTCTTAGAAATGAAGAACCTGGGAGGGAGAGTGACTTGCCCAAAATCACACAGCTAGTTTGTGTTAGGAAGGACCAGGACCCAGGTCATCACTCCATAGACATTATTGGGTTCCAAATGTGTGCCAGGCCACAAGGTGTGGTCCCTGCCCTCTAGAAGTACACAGTCTGTTGGGGAGACAGATTAACGAACCAAGAATAAGAGAAGAACATGACAAATTTTATGACACCAGTATTTTTCACAGTATACTAAGGGAAGCATGACAGGAAGTGAGTGGCCAAGGGAGGTTTCCTGGAAAAGTCAGTACTTGAGCCTGATGGTGAAGGAGAAGGAAGTAATCCAGGTGAAGGGGAAGGAAGTAATCCAGGTGAAAAAGGAGGGGAGAAGTTCTAGGAGTAGATGCAACACATGCAAAGGCATGCAGGGAAGAAGCAGATTCTTTGCCCTCCAAGCCTAGCATCCATGGTATTGTGCCACGGGATCACCCACCTGTATTTTATTGTGGGTATGTGTCTAGCTCCATCCTGTATTAGCCTGTTACTCTAAGTGAGCTCTACCAGATGAAATACAGGATGCCTAGTTACATTCAAATTTTGGATAAACAATGAATACTTTTTTAGTATAAATATGTCCCAAATACTGCATAGGGCATACTAATAGTAAAAATTATTGTTGTTCTTATATAAGTATTATTCTTAAGTATAAGTATCTCCAAATATTGTATGGGATATACTTATACTAAAAAAATTATTTATTGTTTATCTGAAATTCAAATTTAACAGGACATCTTGTATTTTTATTTGTTAGATCTGGCAACCCTAAGCAAGGGAAGATATGAGGAGATCAGTTATTGCTGTAGTTAAAGGCGCCTTAGACTGGGAAACCAGAGATGGAAATGGAGAGAAGCGGACAAAGGAGAAATACCCTTGGTCCAAGTCCATCTTTCCAAGGCATCTGGAAGACAGTCCATCAGCTTTCCTCCTGCTCTGAAACTTTAATTTCCATGCACATGCCATGTAAAGCAGATGGTTATGGGTGATTAACACACTATTGTCTCAATGCAGGGTCCATGTCCGGTCAGAACTTGCCCTAAATGACCTGTGAGACTATGCTCGCACAATGTCATCTTTCTGAATCCGTCCCTCCAGGCTCAGAGATGCCTGAGGGGTGAGCTCTTTGCATTGCAGTGACCAATGTGTGTGAAGGAGAGATTTGGCAGAAGCAATATTGTAAATTGCATAGTTTTTTACCCCTGACAACTCACGTTTTAGCAAATGAAGCAGGAGAGTAGTCAAGAACACAGGCTTTGCATTTATTATCAGGTTTACACTATCTGTGTGAACTTGACTGAGATACTTAACTCCTCTTGGCTTTGTAGCGTACTTTCATATTGGTGCTAATGAACATCGAGAGTCAGGTACATAGGAAATGCTTACTAAATGGTATGTGCTTCTAGAAATAAACAGCCCTCTTATGTCAGAAAAGTTGGCTCACTCTTCTTACACAACCTTGCATTGATTATCTTGCATTGATTATCCTGATTCACAGCTCTGGTTTTGTCATTGTTCAAACCCTTCACTGATATCCCATTGCCTTGTGCAGCAGGACTTCCAGTTTTCCTTTCTGTCATGACTGTCGCCTGTCCCTATCAAGACCCCGTGTACCAAAGAAACCAGGCCATTTAATCCTTCTTAGACCTAGCTTGAATTTTTTTTTTTTTGGCCTGGAATGTCTTTGCCTATATCTATTCAAATCTTGTTCATTAAAAGTATTTATAAGGTAATGTTCATAGAAGTATAATCAAATAAGATAAAGCATGTGTAGAAAGTCAAATAAATGCCCATCACTGGAGAAGTGATTAAACAAATTGGATTCATGTCTCTGTAATATTATGCATCCATTAAGGTAGCTCTACACAAACTGACCTGGAAAGATATATATCCGTGATATATTGCTAAGTGAAAAAGCAAATTATGGAGCAATAGGTGAAATATAATCACAGTTTAGAATTCAGTTATACATGTATTTCAGAAAGAGTAGGGATAAAACATACTCAAGTTATTAATAGAAATTTCCTCTGGAGAAGAGAGTGGGTTTGGGTTGGAAGTGAAAGGAAACTGTTAACATTTAGTTAATATACTTTTATGATTTTGGTTTGTTTATGAGAACTGTGTTAATTTTATAACTGATATTAAATAAAAATGCATAGAAAAATTTATTAGAAGAAATAAACTGTGGTTATGTTTCAGTTAAATCGGGGAAGTGCTTTCACTGCCCCCAACTTATCGTTATTTTATTAAAGAACAAAATGATGACAAAAGAAAGTTACCATTCTGTTGAAGTCCAACAGAAATACTACTCTTTCTATGAAACATTTTTCTGATTCCTCAGCTGGATGTTCTTTTTCCTTCCTTTGAACCCTCAAAGCATTTTCTGTCTTCTGTGGCTTTTATCTGTCTATCTTATAAGTATTTCATACATGTTTTACTGCCTGTTTAGATTTAAGCAACTTGAGGATATCATGATAGAGAAGAAAACCAGCTTTCAAGTCAGAAGATCTGGATTTGGCTCCTGTTCTGATTATCTATTGCAGCATGACAAATTAGCCCACACTTAGTAATTTAAAACATAATCATTTTGTTCTGTTTTAAGAGTTTTTAGTTAAGAACTTGAACAGAGCTGGATCAGGAGATTCTTCTGCTCCATGTGGTATTGACTGAGGTCACTTGGTGGTATCTAGCTTGGGATTGAGCTGGACAAGAGGTCTAAGAAGATTTCCCTCACATGCCTGATTTTCGGCAGGGCAGCTGGAAGCCTGGTCTCAGCCTAGTCCTTCCCCTGAGCACCTCTCCACAGACTTCCTACAGGTGGCTCAGGACTTCAAGAGACCAAGGCAGAAGCTGCCCATTTTCTTAAAGAATAGAGCTAGCATAGTGTCAAGCTTCCACAGAGCTCAACCAGACTTAAGAGTATGAGAACAGAGGTGCCACTTTTTGAAAGGAGACAGAAAAGCACTGTCTCAATGACTACATCTATAAATTTGAAAGACCAAAAGCTATAATGTATGTGAAAGCACTCTGTGTATCATAAAAAAAAAAAGATCTGTATGTACTATAAATATCAGTGTTTATCTTGGTACTGGCTCTATGCCTTACTAAGGCAGATACTCATTAGATGTGAAATACTTTGAAAGTAGGCTCATTTATCAGCTAGTTCCTAAGAGGAACAAACAGAGAAAGTGATGCTACACGATCACATAGGAGCACGGTGTAGTTGTAGAGTGCATACTTTGGATTAGGTTGACATAGATTAAATCCAGGCTAACACCTAGTAACTTTTTGTAACTTTTTGTGTGACCTTGCTGACTCATTTCATCTTTCTAACCCTTAATTTTCTTATGGTAATATGATAATAATATTGTCTAGCTGTGAACATTGGAGCTAATTTGTGTAAAGCACTTAATATGGTGAGTGTCACACAGTAGATCTTCCATCTCTCCTAAGGTGATAAAAAAAACATATAGAAAGTTTGGATTCCTCACTTGTTTCTTTATACTAGGACCTCCATTGGTACAGATATTTGGGCGTGTGTGTGCATGTGCGTGTATGCGTGCATGCGTGCGTGCGTGTATGTGTGTCTCAGAGCCCAAGTCCTTGTGAAAGCATTGGGGCAAGGGAGGGGTCCTACTTCTTGTTTCTTCCGGTCTCCTCTTTCTCTCCAGAGTGGTCCCCTCACAGGGATCTGGACCCAGTGCAACTTTGGTTGTAAATGTGGATGTAGCTTTCTTTCAGACCTGTGGCTTTGCCTCTCTTAGATGTACGAGATCAAATCAGAAGGCGGCATTGCAAAGAAGTTCAATGAGATTCTGCAGAAGATGAGCTCGCCCCTGAAGCCCAGAGTTCCAGAGCACAGTAACAACAAGATGAAAAACCTGTCTTATCCATTCTCCAGGGAGAAAATGTACCTGTGAGTACTGGGGTTGCAGGGTTATGGACGTGAGGGAGGATGGGAAGGAAAGTCAAACATCATTCAGCTCACAAAGAGAGTGCCCCATACCTGGGAGAGAAGGGAGGAACCATGCTCTCATGGTGAACTATATCCTGTTTCTCCTTCCCTAAGTGAGATGATCACCAATAGCTCCCAAATACTTATCCAGTGGCTTATGGGGAAAGCTATCATTTCAGTAACTTTGCATGAAGGGTGGAGAATCAAGGAGCAGACAGCTATAAACATTGAGACTCTCAAATACCTGTTTACCTTCTGCCTAGTTCCCAGTCTACTAGGGTTTTGACATACTGTGATAGACCAGAGAGAAGGTGGGTAAAGCTTCCAGATTTCTGTATTCTCAGCTGCCTACTCATGCACCTGTTGACACTGAGGAGATTCCTCCCACACCCCACCTCGAAAGAGGGAATAAGAGTTTCTAAACAGGATGAATGTTTGGGAAAGAAACCTTTGGATGGCGGAGTCATGATTGGGAAGTGGGAGATGCAGCAGCCAAGCATTTATTCTGTTTTAGGAGCTAATAAGAAAATAAAAGATTATCAGGAGTTATAAGAGAGCAAGAGAGAGAAAGGAAGGGTGTGGAAAGGCAGAGAAGATACAAAGATCTGTCTCTTTTGAGGAGATGGCATTCGTGGAGCTGTGTTTCTGCTGTTCCTTGAATAATATCTCCTGCCCATCTTTGCCATGTTAGATAATGATTCTATACACATGTATATACTGTTCCTTTTCCACATATTCCCTCACTGAATCTTTACTCCCCTAATGATTCTGGTACCAATTTTGGTCACCAATTCCAGTGTGTGTGTGTGTGTTTTCCCACACCACCAGGAAATTCTCCCCAGCTAGGTGACCGGCCATTCAACTAAAATTTGGCACTATCTACCTGGAGATTGCATCAAATTTCCCAGATTGGGGGCTCAGTGTCACACTTCAGATGTCAATCACATTTCCAGGTTATTATCTGTGCTTCTGACTGACTAGTTATAAATCAGAGGGTTCCCATGACACCCCTCTTGGGTTCAATTAATTTGCTAGAGTGGCTCACAGAACTCAGGAAACCAATTTACTCACTAGATTGCTGGTTTATTATAAAGGATATTAAAAGATACAAATGAACAGTCAGATGTAGAGATACAGAGGGCGAGGTCCCAAACAAAGGAATTTTTGTTCTAGTGGAGTTGGGGCCAGACAGGTGGCACGTGGAAGAGTTCTGCTTCCCAACCTGGAAGCTCTCTGAAACCACTCCTTTTGGGTTTTTATGAAGTTCATTATGTAGGCATGGTTGACTAAGTCACTGGCCATTGATGTTTAATTCAACCCCCAGTCCCTGTCCCTTCTCCAGAAATCAGGGAGTGGAACAGAAAATTCTAGCCCTCTATTTCTGGTTGGTTCCCTTGGCAACCAGTCTCCTCCCTCCAATCTTTAGTCACCTGGACATAAACCCAGTTGCAGTGGAAAGGGTGCTTGTTATGAATAACATGACACCCATTTCACCTTTATGACTCAGAAACAATTTTAAGAACTGAGAACAAGAGATCAAGTACTATAACAAAAGATACTCCCATTGCTCTTATCACTCAGGAAATTCCAAAGGTTTTGGGATTTGTGAGCCAGGAACAGTAGACAAAGACAATAGTATATATTTATTATAAATCATAATATCACACCCACCTTGTGAGGTGGCCATCCAGATGTAGCTATCCTTTTATGATAGACAGGAAAAGGAGGCCCAGGGTCTGTCCAAGGTTACAGAGACTAAAGTGGCTGAACTGGGGACTGGCATATTGACCTGGCCTGCTGTTCTTTTCATACTCTGTTTCTTCCACTTGTCCCTTCCCTGGGCCTGCTTTCATGCCAGTGCTGGCATCTGAAATGCCACTCCTGCCCATTGCCATTCATTCAGCTTCTGTAATCCTTCAAGTCTAGTTCCTAAATACCTTCTCGAAGAATCCTCTGTTCTTTCCAACCAAAATGTTCTCTCCATCCTCTCAGTTTTTAGAGCAATGATCTAAATATTTTCACATTCTACTCTGCATTAGTTATTTAGAAACACACAGTGACTAGGCTCCAGGAGTCTTTTTTTTTTTTAGTGAATGGTCAATATTTAAAGTTTAGAACAGATGCAGGCCTTACATAATTAGGAGTTTGGTATCTAATTGATGTGACATGGTAACAACATTAAAATAAATTTTGAAAAACAAAGAGCTATAATCCCAACACCCTGAAACTATACTTTTTTTTTTATTGTTGTGTTTTATTGTCTTTGTCCATGCACAGGAATTTTTTTTCCCTACTTTTATTTTTAAAACTTATCATAGTATAATATTTTTCTATCACAGTCTTCATAACTTTATTATAAGTAACTTTGTGATGAACATTTTTACTTATGGAACTTGTTTCTTCTGTTGAATTTATTTTCTCTGTGATACATTTCTATGATAAGTTTTGAGAATTACTGGGTCACAAATAGTATAAACATTGTGAGCATGTGTGAGTGTGTGTGTCTTACACACCTTGCTTCATTGAGTCCTAGAAGTTTGCTCTGGGCTGGGGTGACAGTGGTCTCAGGACAAGGGTACTGAAATGAGTTGACCTTCTGCTTTCTTGGTGTCTCTAGGTACAACATCCAGGATAAGGACACTTTCTTTGATAATGCCACCCGTAGCCGCATTGTAAGTAAACAGCTTAATCAGGTGCTTAACCTGTAGTGGGCTGAGGAAGAGTGAGGAATGACTGAGTCCCAGTTTGGCAGGGCATTCTCTCGCCCTCCCTGCTACCTCCCACCCTCATTTGCTTGGAGTTACCTAGCAACTGAGAGGCATGCCCAGGAGCTTTCCAATCCTAGTAGCAAAAGATATTGCAAACAACTGCCAGGAGAGTCTTCTCTTTACAGTTCTCCACTTAGAGCCTTCTTGCAGTCACAAAACCAGGGACTCAACAGAACTGGTGAGAACTTTCTGCTAGTCAGGTGACCCCTTTGCTTTATAGTTGAGGAAACCAAGGCTGTGAGAAGCAATGAATTGAAAAAAAGTTCATACAGATTGTTAGTGTCCAAATGAGAACTCACTGTTGGGCCACTGTGCTTGCTTCCTTTACCTTCAGAGGAGTCTTGTGTATTTCTGTGGCAGGGAATTCTACAGCTAGCTAGTTTGTCCAAAAATGAAATGACTAGACCATTCAATAGAAAGCCAGATTTCATGATCATAGCTGTTCTTCTACAGTTTTCTTGTCTTTTGAAGTCAAGATTTTGAATTTTGCAGGATGATTGATTCCATCTAAATTTATAGATGGCCTGTGACCAGGTGGCCCCAATCTAAGTTTAGGGTGTCTCCATTCACTGGTTAGTTTATTCTCTACCCATGGAGAGAGCATGCAGCTATGGACAAAGGAGAGAAAGAGGGGCCCAAGGAATGCTAGACACTTACTCATGCTACCGTGGAATCATGGCAGTGTGTTTCCTTGGATCTCTAGGAAAGAACTTAAGTTTTAACAGGAGGAGGAATAAGGATTAGATGCCTAGCAGGACTTCCAGGTCAAAAAGATGATGAAAATGATAAGAAGGGGCAGGTGGATAAAGGAAATGACAGACGATTTCCAAGACACACTTAAAATATGGCCTTGACTCTGCTTGCAGGATGGGCAAGAAAACACTTCTGGTTTTAGTGTTTTAGGGTGGATTAAAATGGGAATATGATTTTTTTCACCTTTTTTTTTTTTTTTGAGTCAATGCTATTATAAGCCATTTCAATCTCCCTGTGGCTTGGGTCTTATGTCTGGTGGAATTATAGGGTGTCATGGAGATTACCAGATAATTGTTAAGTGCTTGTAACGTAATACAACGCCATGTAAATGCTGTTCTTAATTATTATTCCTGTTGAATCACTGTACTGTATTTTAAGTTAATTAAACATTTTTGGGCCCCATTCTGCTGGAAGTTATTTATTTGTCACTCCATCTAGATCTGTTACTGGAATATGGAAGTGTGAATGATGATGGAGAAACACCTCTCCCATTCATCTCCAGAGGCTTCTTTCTTTGACTCTTTCTTTTTTGCCAGTCCACTCCAGAGAGAAAGAACCTTGAGTTTTGTTCCGGGTCTACTCTGTCCTAGCGACCTCATCCACATCTGTAAATGTCTTCCCTGAGCCCCTGTCTTAGTGGGCATCTGAGCAGCCCAGCTGTTTGTCCCAGAGCAGACTTCCTTTGTAGCCTGGCACAGGCTTGGGACCCACTGGAGGGCACCAGTTGGCAAGCAGGTTTACATCCATCCACCTTTTTTCTTCAGGGAATACTCTCAGCAGCCCTCCTCCCATGTGATAGTCAGAGTCCCCTGCAAGCCCCGTAGTTCAGGAGTGGCTGGTGCATTTAGGCTCGCTGTAGTCATTGAGCAGTCAGCCTGCTGTGTGCACAGCTTACGCTCTGAGATATGGAGTCTTGGGGAGGTTCCTGACACATTCTGATTGGTGAGGCAAGATGAAGACTCAGGAGAAAAAAAGGAAAACATAGTACCAATGCCCAACATGTAGATGGCTCTTTTCCAGTATACAAAGCACTTTCGTGGTTCCTCAAAGCAGCTTGTAATATAACTCTGTGACAGAGGAGGCAACTGACATCCAGGGATCTGTTTGCCTCCCCATCCTGGGCTTTCCCCAGCGTAGCAGTAATCAGGGCTGGTAAGGAACACACACCCTCCTCCAGGCTTTCCTGGAGGTTCCCCCCAGGTAGGCGACACCCTGTCCCCTGCCCAACCCAAGTGCCTCCTCCCTAACCCTCCAGGGGGCGCTGTGGGTCTGGGCTCCCTGGTTTGTTTTTCTTACCTCCTGTTACTGCAGTCAATTTATAGCCTTTCCTTTCTTAATTTTTTCAGGGTGGGGTGGAGGAGGGAGTATGTGTGAGGGGTTGATTCTTTGTTTCCTCAAGGCACTCAAGTTTGAGTGGGTTTGACATGCAGTCCATGAGCTTGGCACATGCTCAGCTTCCCCCTCCCTGGAAATGGGTCTAGCCGCCTGCTTCCTGCCCGCCCCCCACATGTGGTGACGCACATGGTCAAGGCCCTCACAGCCCTGCTGTCTCCGTTTTAGGTGCACGAGATCCTGAAGCGCACAGTCTGTTCTCGAGCCAACAACACGATGGGTAAGGACCCCTTCCCCCTCCTGCGGTCCCAGTGCTGATGGGGTGCCAAGGGGGCCAGAGCTGTCCTTTCAACAGCTCACTTGGTGGGCAGCAAAGAACAGAACAAATCAACACCCCACACAGGAGAAAGGCTGCTTTCACTTAGACTGGGAAACCCTGCCTTGCCCTCCAGGAGCAGGGGGCGCCCCATTTCTTGGTGGGGTGGGGCTAGTGCTGCTTCCCAGATTGATGTAACTTCTCCCAGATATCATTCCAGAAGAAAGGCATTTTAGAGGCCTTTTAGATCAATGCCCTCACTTTATATATGACAAAACTGACCCCCAGAAAGGGTGAATGACTTGTCCAGGCCACACATGAGTCTGAATGTACCTCTTCTAAGTTTGGCATTCTTGTTACCATATCTGGCTGAATCTGTTTCCCTTGTTTTATTGTTGTTGTTGTTGTTGTTTCTTTTTTAATTTGAGGGTATTGGTTCTTGAAGCAAGAGCCTTAGCATTTGGGAACTTGCAGTATAAAGCAGGGGGGCCAGATGCTGATGAATTGTGTAGAAGACATACATGATAGCAGGGGTAAAAATGTGAGCTTACATACACAAACATGTGTCCTTTCCACAGGAATCACTGCAGGTCGAACTCTCTTTCCAGAGGTGCTGCCATCACTCAGAATAGCTTCTGAAACCTTTGAGAGAACTTTCTCCAGAATACACTCTGTGGTGGCAAATCTTCATTTTTTGAGGCAGCTTTGAATTGAAAAGAGTCCAAAGCCATTTAGAGGCAAGTTTAGTGAATAAGGTAGGGAGTGACGCTGAGAAATAATAATAGTGATGACGGTAATAATAGCAAGTATTTGAGAGCTTATTGTGGGGTTCATAAGATACCTCAGTACCAAGGGAACACTACTGAAGAAGGGATCAGAACAAGTTTTGTATAGTGATGGCATTTTTAGAATAGTGCAGAACCTTTCAAGGGGACAATTAATTAGGTATGGCTGTTTGCTTTGATGTATTTATCTTGCTACAAACCTCCAAATAATTCTCCAGGTTTTAAAAATCAAATCTTCTATATGATCTTATTTGTCTGGTGCATGGTTCTGATGGGGCAAGGACATCAGTGAGTGAGGTAATTAATTAGCCCAGTTCAATTTCAAAGAAAGGACTGAAGCTCTCACTTTGTATAGCCATTTGTCCTCAATTTAAAAGGACAGAGGAGTCAAGAGATCTGAGAATGTATTTTGTATTTTCTCATTACCTTTATCAAAATTCTTAAATTTACCCTCACTTCATGACCATTCCATCAATCTGCCTATTATCCTCTCATACCCTCCCCAGTTTGACCAAAATTGCTCCCTCAGATGTCATAGGTGAGTTCTTAACTTCCTACGTTTCATAGTCTTTTTCTTTGTCTTCATCTTCCTTAACTTTCTATGTCCATCTAAACATTCTTCACTGAACTTCCATCTTCTGCAAGCTGATATCCAGGAAGGGGCTGCTGATCTACTGATATGCTATTGTTCTGTTTCTACCCCTGGGTCTTCTCCCTCCTCCACATTTTAGATGTTGTCTTCTCCATGTTCCCTTGGCCTCCTTACTGTACATACAGATGACTTGCAACTGTGCATTTCTATTTCCTGTTTCTCTCACCAATTTCAACCCAGTATTTCCAACTGCTGGATGGATACCTCCACTGAGATGTTCACCAGAACCTTAAAATTAATATATAAACATGTCCATTTCTATCTAATTCCCTCTCTCTCCTTTTCCCTCTTTCTCACTCATGCTCCTCTTCATGTTAATGTGACCACTAGCCTCTCTATTTTGCTCATGCTATTCCCTTTGCCTGACTGTCCTTCTCCAGTCTCACCCTTGCTCATCCCCTGACCAAACATCACCATCTCACAGGTTCTCTTTTAATGCCCTCTCCTCAGAATTCTGATCAAACTCAATCCCTTTTTTACTAATCATGTATATCCATGGTTTAGACTCCCAAGGCAGTCCTTGAGATGCATCTGAATCATCTTTTATGCCCTAATGAACCTAGCTGTCTGCCTTACACATTCTGCTCAGTCATTTGGTTTAGTGAATTAATTAAACGTGCCTGCCCTGCTAGTCTCAGTTCCTGACTTCGTGTGTTCACAAACAAATGACTTAACTTCTCTGCAACTTAGTTTTACGAAAAGTGGGGGTAATAAGATATATTTTGAAGAGTTTTTATTAAGATTAAATAGGAAGCTGTTAGTGTGTTTGCTGGAAAGTTCTTAAAAACTAAAGTTTGTTTTGAGAGACAATCTCCAAAGTGTTGAAATATCAGTAGAGACCCTCTGCTTTAACCCTCTGATTTTGTTGTTGTTGAGTAGTTTTAAAAAATTTCTTTTTTGACATTCAGAAAACATTTATTGAGCACTGCTATGTGTCAGATTATGTTATAGAAACTGAGAGACGCCAACATAAATTTAACCTAATTTCTATCCTTGAGGGGCTCTTAGTATAGCCCGGCAGATAGTCATGTAAACTGATGATTATGAGATAATCTGATAGGTACAATAACAGAGACATGTGCAAAGTGCAAAGGGAACACAGAAGATAAACAATTAACTTCTACATACATATCTAAGTATCAAAAATTACCTAGTATTAGTTTCATAGCCCAAGAGAAAGTAGGCATATCAGTAATCCTCTATCCAATTACAAATGGGTTCAAAAAGGATAAATGACTTTTCCAAGGTCACATACTAAGTCACTGTCAGAATTGGGTCTAAAACTTGAATTTCCTTGCTCAGGTCCTATTACTACTAACTTTGGAATGCTATAAAGTAGGAGCGGAGTTAGGTTGAGTCTTTATAGTTTGTTACCACAGACATGATAATTATCTGGCTGTCAATTTATGGACTCTTGAATTGGAAGGGATAGCCTACCTTCTTTTGACATATGATGAACCTGACGTCCTAAGACACCAAAGTACTTCGGCTAGGACCTTGGCAGGGAAACATAGAGAAGTAAGGTTAAGTTCTGCCCCACTCAATTCTGTTAGATTGTGGTAGGCTGTATTGTGTCCATTAGCCTCAATTTTCCTTCACTTATAGAGTGATGAAACATGAAGGAAAACTGAGGCTAACAGATATTATAAAGTCTTTTCCATAGTGCCATTTTAATATAATTTAAGCTTTAAATAAGCAACTTGCTATACAATACATTTAAAAGCCCTGTTGTTGATTCCTGTGTTACAGGCATGGATGTTATGAAAATTAACTGTGAATTATTTCCTGCCTAAATTCTCAGCACTAAATATCCAATGACATACTCAACCTCTGCATGCAGATACCCTGAAAGAACCCCAAACACAAGATGAACCAAGAAGAACATAAAGATTTCCCTTTGGGGAGACAACACAACTCTCATCCATGTGACCCAAATTTCAATGAACTCTAGCTCTCAATTTCTCAAGCCAGAAACTATAACAAAGTACTGTTGGTTGACCTCTCAAACTTCTCTTAAATTGGTACAATTTTTCTCTTCACGGCCACTGTCCTAGTCTACATCAATTACTTTTTTTACCTGAATCACTATCCCAACCACTAAGCCGTCTTTCTATCCCCAGTTTTGCCCATCTTTTACCCATTCTATAAAGTGTAGTCCGTGCGAGCTTTTAAAAATGCAAATCTGATCAACGGCCTGCTTGGAATGGTAAGATAGATTTACATTTTCCTTAGGTAAAATGCAAACCCTTAACAGTTACATATTGTTGTGGACTTGATGTTTGTTTCCCCCAAAATTCATATACTGAAGCCCTAACTCCCTTCCTACTCCCCACAAAAAGTAAAGTTTGGCTGTTCCACAATAGCTGCTGATGATTTACTAGCTTTGTAACAAGGTACATATAACCAAACTTCTCTGCTTTTCAGCAGAGGAGAACCTCAAAAGCCAGTTTCAAGTTCTTTGATTTCTGCATAGGAAAATCCAGTCCTTTCTAAGCTCTGTGGCCAGCCTAGACCAACAGGCTTAGAAGATCAGGAGGAATGAAAAATATGATAACATTGGGAGTCCTCAAGATATCATGGACCTCTGAGCCATAGGGTAATTTCAATTTTGTTTCCCTTCTCTCTGGTTGTATAGAGAAGCACAAATGGCATAGAATTGACTTAGATTACCCCAGAGGATTGTTGCTTCATAGAAAGAAGAAAAAGGAGAGAATAAGACAATGCTGAAATTATTTTCCAAGGTATTTTTATTGATCCTTCACCCTTGGAATTAACTTTTATATGGCCATTACTTTTATGACTAATTTACAAAGCTTTATTCCTTTTCCCATTGTATGCACTTACCATGGAAATTAAAAAGATTGGAAAGATAATAAAGATTAGAATTAGAAGATGGAAAATATACTAAAAATAATAATAATTCAGAAATACTCCCATTTATTTAATATTATCACTTTTTTCTTTGTGGAAAATACGTTGTTTTGAATCCTACTTTTGCAAAGCATTGAACTGCATACAAATTGTGTGTGTTGAATTATTTTTATTCCTGTCTTGTTCCATAAAATTTCTGAGGTGGCTTACAAGAAAAACAATAAAACAGTATAATATAAATAATAAGTTAAAAAATAAGAACCAGAAAAAGCACAAATTAAAATAGAATGTCAGAACTAGGAGAAAAAAATAGAATACAAATATGCAAACCATAAGGCCCTCTAGTTACTGCAGTTGGGCTGCAAATTTGACCTTGAGCCAAAGTGAAAGGGAAATATTGTTAGTGGTTAGCTCTTGATGTCCTAAGCAACATCTTTTTGTATATAAATTGTTCTAAAATCTCAGCTATTCTCTACTTTCTTATGTAGAATAAATCAACATATATTCTCTACGTAACCTTTTCCGGGTGATGCAGGATCATCACTATGAGCATAAATTTTTTGTTTGTTTGTTTAATATTTCCTCGAGGATTATCAAAGTTTGACTAGGGTTGCTCCACACTCTGACTTCTTGAATTTTTGACTCTGGTAACCTCCCTCCCTGAGTTTTGCTATTCCAGTTTTTCTTTGCTGTTTGAGAGACAGAAAAACAAGCTTGTTAGAATTTTGGGTAAAAAGAGTGAAATTGCATTGAAGGAGAGTCTGAAGGATTCTGCTGTGGTTAAGGTTTATAACATTAGGAATCGGTTTTGTGAGATCGAGGTACTTTTTCTTTCGAGTTCTGTGTTGTGAGGCCAGAGATACCCAGATAAGAGATCTCTGTATAAATGAGGCATTACTGTGAACAAAATAATAAGGGCCTCTTGCACATGTGCAGTTGTATGCTTTTCACAGCACTTTCATACTCATTATCTCATTTGATCCTTTAAATTACCATGCAAAGGAGGTTCAACAGATGTTAACTAATTTCACAGCAGAGAGATTAACCGGGTGCCCAAGGTTAGAGATTCAGAGCCAGATTTAGAACTTGGTTTTCTTGGCTTTTCTTCATTGTTTTTTAATCAGTTAATAAATAGATGAAATTTCTTGAAAAGGTTTCCCAGAGAGGTGGAAGCTGAAGTCTTCCCAATATGACATTAATTCATTCAACAAATATTTATTGAGCACCTACTATGTGTCACTCATATTCTAGAACTAGAGAATAGAGTAGTGAATCAAATAGACACATCAGATACCAATTCTTGCCTTTATTGGGCTTACTTTTGAAGTAATATATCAGAAGAGAACATAAGCCCCATGGCTGTCTGGCATGTCATATACATGCAAAGAAAGCAAATAATACAAAAGACATGGTGGGGGCCACTCCAGAGAATCAGAGTTCCAACAGGAACAAATGACACACCCAAATTAGGAAAATTCAAGGTTAGAATATTAATAGAGGCTATTTACAAAGATGTGGACAGGGAATTTCTCTCTTATTTACCCCTGGAAGCTAGGGGTTATGGACTAATGCACACATGATGTTCACAGCCTACATATATTTGTGAGTTTGGGTTCTGCATGGTGGTGGTAGCATGTGAACGATCACAGACTTGGCCCAGCCCCATGAGGCCTCCTTAATCATAGCATAGGGTCAGCTGTCAGGGCCCTGGGAGTTTACCCCATCGTGGAATGCCTTTAAAGTGCACTTTACCATGGAGAAAGACCCAAGCTTTCTTGATCATGTCAGAGGAGGCCAGACACCTTTCCTGATCCTTCATATGGAAGTTGTTGTTGCCTTTTCATGGACAGAAAAGTACAGATTGATGGAGCTACATTTTATAGACATTTTGGTGTCAGAGCATTTACACAAATGTATGCTCTGGGCATCTCCCCTCCCCACTCAGGAGACGATGTCTTAATTATTTTGACCGAAGCCAGACCATGTTGTGTGTTGTAAACATCTGGTTTATCATTCATCCAGCTGAACTGGTTTATATTTTGTTAGAAGAAAAGGCTTGGGATTAAAGGCATTTAAGTAATTAAGCACATGTCAAGACAATTTGGTGATGGGTAAATATAGTCTCTGTTAAATGCACCGTCTGGGGTCTCTGGTTTAGATTTACGTCCGGCTGGGGTACAGGGATGAAAGCGGAACATTGGGTGGATGGGGCCCTGTTCTGGGGGGATCAAAACCAAATGGGGTTTCAGGAGTTCAGCACCATTCCTCTAAGTACCTGTCCCATGGAGCAAAGTTTCCTTTGAGTTTGGCCTGCAGGGAATAGAGTCCCTGTCATCCAGTGCCACTTGCAGATTTAATGAGACTCTCTTAGGGAGGCACACTATAAACTGTGATTTGATTGATCCCTTGTGTCTGGGAAATCAGAGTCTCAGAAGCTAAATGCTAGGCCTCAGGTTTGTGTTATGAGTGTGTTTTTTCAGGTACCAGTCCTGGTCTTGAGCCCACCCTGCTTTGTCCCTTGGCCCTGACCCTATGGCTGTAGAGGATTGATGTTACTAGATCTGGCTGGATCTGGCTATGCAGAGCTGTGGTCAGTGCTGGGCAGAGAGGAAGCACAAGTGTTTTCCTTAGGGGATTTTAGTTCTAACAACAATGGGTATAAAATACCTGGTGATATGATGGGACTTAGTGCTCAGTGAGGTGGTCCTCAGTGACCTATGCTTTGTTTGAGACAAGGCACTACTTCTCTGTAGTGGGCCTAGGGAAAGAAAAATGTCCTCTGTGCTTTCTCCTTCTTCCTGACCCCGCTTCTGGGATTAATAGGACGAGATGTTGGGCTCTGTCTCCCTGGGTCTAGAGCAGAGAGGAATGAATATATAGATGTGATCCTGAAGAAGAAAGCTTTGCCATTATAGCCAGATGGATGGTGCATGATGGAACCAATTAGCCCATTTTTGCTGAAAAGAAAGGAAAAGGAAAAAACTCAGAATTTCAGTTTTCAAAGCAGAGACTCTTTTTTTAAAAACGTTTGATTATTTTCTTCTTCTTTCAAACTGATTTCCATGCTTGTTTGGGAGGAGAATCTTGGTTTCTGAAGTCTGTGAGTGACTAGAGAGGCCAAAACAATTGGGTGAAGTTGTGGATGCATAGTTACTTTTCAACTTGCCTCCCTGTCCCCATTCCTTCTCCTTTTATGTCCTATTCCCTCCCTCCGCTCAACAGCCACTGACTGGGATCACCCACATGACACCATCTGAAAAACAGGAGTTCCACAGCCGTGGGGGACAGAGACACATTCCATGACAGTATGTGGGACTCTGGTTATCTGGCTTAGGATGACATGAATTGTACTGGCTCCAAGGCAAAGAACCATTTGTTGAGCTTCCTTTCTTAGGAAGTAGATTAATGAACTGGAGTTTAAAGTCTCTTCATTAGCATAGGTTGCCAAAGAAAATTGAATTAATGAGGAAAGTGGGTGCCTGTGATAAATGGGAAGAGATGCTGAGATAAGTTTAGCAAGAGTGGTTACTCTTACCAACCATTACCATCTGTGTTCCCAGCAGTGACCTAGGTGCCATAAGAACCCAGTGAGAGGTGAGTGCTCTCTGACCTCAGGGGTCTTTTAGGCTTTCAGGGGAAACAAAACAATGAGCCAGGTCTTAGAAGTGAAGTCAGCTACTAGCTTTAGGCATG
The DNA here is from genome assembly GCA_004027375.1 of Macroglossus sobrinus. NCBI lineage: Eukaryota > Metazoa > Chordata > Mammalia > Chiroptera > Pteropodidae > Macroglossus > Macroglossus sobrinus. Next base: position 49,746 of record PVKZ01003245.1, read on the forward strand.
CGGTTTAAAAGAAGCTTTATTTGAGATGACAGGTGGAGTGTACAACTTTAGGCCTCCAATGATTTGAAATCTTTTTGAAGATCTGGCAGTGGAACCCAGGAGTTCAAGTTGTCAGCCTAATGCTTGTAGACACTGGGCCACTGTGCTGAGCAAAGCTGAGAATTAGCAGAAAAGTTCAACACCTGTTAATTTTTTCCATGCAGTTTTGGGACTGTCTTCAGGGTGTATACTGCTGCCATGGCAACCATGGGGCAAGAGTGCTGGGTTCTGGGTGGGGTAGTACCTGGAGTGCAGTCTAGTGGGAGCCCTACAGGCCTGTGATTCTTCAGACTGTATCCAAGTCGACAGCCTTTGCGTAGCTCTGAACTACCCCCACCCCGTTCAGATGTGGGGCTCCTCCCCTTGATTATGGTAGAATGGCTTCACATTGCTGTGGTTATGGCTCTTGAACTGATTAATGATGCTCAGAGTAAAATTATAGTCTTGTGAGTTGGACAAATCTGCAGCTCATTGAGCCTCGGGGCATCCCTCCCCCTACCTGCACTCCCTTTATGCATCCTCTGGTCCTCCCCACTCCCCAGGGTTGTTTCTAATGTTTTAAGTTCACACCAAAGAGGAAGCTTAAAATCTGGAAAGGCCTGACCCTTTGGTGACAGCACAGCTCTCTACTCACTGGAAGATGACCCTTCTGCTGAGGCCCCCCGTGGCCTCGCTACGGCTTCTGCTCCCACGTGGGCCTATGGCATATCTTTCTGGCATTCAGTGTCCTATAACTGAGGCAAATAGGGTGGAGATTTGAGGAAGAGGAGGTTGACAGAGGAGAGAGGATTGTTTGAGATCTCCTGCAGTCTCTGAGCATGTGGGTGGGGCATTGGGTAGGAACGGGAGGTGGAAAACCATGATTTTTTAATGAGTAACTGTTGTTTAGATTTGTTATCCAAACTTATAATTTATCCTGAGCCTTGAAAATGCTGATAGCTTAGAGTTTGGACATCTTCTGTGTTTCCTTCTAAAACCAATTTTCTCTGCATCTCTCCACTATCTGTGGTCTTCTGGAAGAAATGGTTCAGGGAAGAAAGTGTGTTTTAGACAAGAGAAATCATTGAGACCTGACCCTCCTTCCCACCTCCATGATTAAATGTGTCTCCTGTCATGGCAGAATCCTTAGCACTGCCTCTTGGTGAGAAATAATCCATCCCATCTGGGATCTGGAGACCAAAGACAGACTATCCTGAGCCAGACAGAACATACAGACCACTTTATAGTCTCTGAATAAAACTATGAATGAAACAAGTCATGATCAGTGCCTCCATGCTGAGCAGAAGGTTCTGTGTTGTGACTATATTGGAGTTGTAGGAACACAGTCATTCATTCATTTATCATCTATTTAATAGGGTCTCTGTGTGCAAGTGGTGTGAAATACTGCTGGCATTATTAAAATATGAATTCCTTGTATGGTTTTCAAACTCTGTCATCTCAGGACTCCTTTACACTTTTAACAGTTATCAAGAGCGCCCAGAGAGCTTTTGTTTGGGTGGGTAATAGAGATCAGTATTTATTGTATTAGAAGGTAAGATTGAGAAACTCTTAAAGCACAAGAATATCCATACACACATTAGCTGTCAGGGGATGATGTCTTCCCATGTCACAAAACTGCACTGCACACTTGTGAGAGAAACAGGAGTGAAAAAGCAAATAATTCTTAGCACTATTATAAAAATAGTTTTGACCTCATGAACCCACCTGAAAGGGTCATGGGCACTGCCAGGGTTCCCCAGAACACACTTTGAGAATGGCCGCCCTACCACCCCCTCCCTCAGGGAGCTCATGGTCCACAGGTCAGTCATGGACAGCAATAAGCATGACTCTGTGCAGGAACAAGAAGGTGCCAGAAATGAGTTCAGATAAAGTGCTGTGGAATGCTCCAATGTATACTTTTATTGATCATAAAGACAATAATCCAATAGCCTTTTTTTTTTTTTTTAGATGAGGCAATCCTTGGTTGACCTCACAGATTGCAAGGATCTTGTCTGCTCACAATCCCTTATTTTTTATTTTTTGCGCCTATAGCACCTGGTCTTCCTAGGTGGTCTCCCATCTAAGTACTAACCAGGCATGACCTTGCTTCGCTTCTGATATCAGATGGGATCGGGCTTGTTCAGGGTGGCATGGCTGTAGACCAGTAGCCATTCTTATGCTGTCACCAAACACAGATCTCGGCTGATGGTGGTGGCCATGGAGACGGTGGTGGTGGAGGGGCGTTATTGGATTGGAGGGGTCTGGATATGTGAGGACTAGAAGAATAAGAAGTTTGTGCATATCTGCTAGTAAAACATAACTTTGTATTTGGGAAATGAAAAAATAGTGCTCTTATACTAAGAACTAAAGCTCAACAAAAACGTCTGGACTGGGAGGATATAGAAGAGGGTGTTTGATAACATGTATCAAAAGATAAAGATTAAGTCAAGAAATCTCTGCCCTAGAGTTATTATTTTCTTCTTCCTTGTTTCCATAGGTATTAACTCTCTGATAGCAAACCATATCTACGAGGCTGCCTACCCTCTTCATGATGTAAGTACCATTCTTGTCAGCATGTGCCACATAGACTTCAAAAAGATGAAAACTGCATGCAATGCAGTGGGGGGATATGTGTGAGGTGAGGCAGGAGTGAATCATGCCATTAAAAACCTTGGCTGCTTCTAAACCACTCATGACTGACAATAGGCCCACTTTGATTTTTGTCAGTTGTTTTACATTGTCTCTCCAGTTATTGCTCTAGTGGCGAAATGAACTGGCTTTGTTTGAGCTTTCCCTTCACTCCATGTCTTTGTTTGGGGGGAATGTGTTAGAAGACAACTATGTCCTGCAGAGGTTAAGGGGAGGACATGTGGGTGTAGGGGGGGTGGATGGCAGTGGAAGAAGGTCTGCGGCCTGGATAATATGTAGCCTGGACTGTCAGACCCTGAAACGATTGAAAGTGATGTTCTGTGTGGATGTGAAATTCTTCATTTGTAATCTATATATTGTCAGATTATTTCTTTAATTTAAATGTTTTCAAAGGAAGTCACTCAGAATTCCTTATACTGTTGTTTGGTTAAGCAAAGAAAACAGTAATTAAAGTTTTTCTTGACCAGGAGTAATGTTATAGACATCTTATAGTACAACTCAGTGACATTCTTCAAGACGATTCATGAAAGACTTAATTGGCCCATGAACTAAGTGCCCCCATACTGCACTGCCTGTTTGATTGGTCACTTCTTTAGCATCTGTCACAGAATCATGCCAAGTGAGGCTACCGAGGTAGGGATGGATCCCTGAGTGCCCAAAGGAACCTCCCAGATGACAGTTATCTCCTCACTGACATCTTTGCTATAGTCACATATAAGGTTAGATTCTGCCAGGGGTGAGCAAGATATGGCCTAGGGGGATTTCATGTGATATGCTAGCCCATTTACAGACACAGGCTCTGCAGTTGTGTCTGCTACAAGGAAGCAGACGCCGATCTCTGGAGCATCTGAGGGGAGCATCTTTGTGTGAGAAACTGTCCAAAGGAAACACTGCACGAGTCGATGACTAAGAAAGTGGAACATTGGCTCCTCACCATGTCATGTGTTCGACCTTCTTCAAATGAAAGGATGAAGGAAAATAAAAAGGAAAATCTTTTCTCTGTTTTTGATAATTCCATTGGCTTTACCCAGCATCCCTTTCTCTCCTACAGGGTGAATATGATAGTCCAGGGGATGACATGAATGACAGAAAGGTAAGTCAGCCTTATGCTGCACTGAGTGCTTTGAGTGAAGAAGGCCATGGACGGGTGTGGAACAAGGTAGAAGTGCCCTAAATGTTCAGTTTACCTGCTTATAAGTTTTTCGGCAGTTCTTCCACAGTTCCCTACCCTCCAGGCACTTGAAAATGGGAAGGTCATTTTTGGTTATTGGCATGATTGTGTATATGGTGGTGGTGATGGTATTTATTGCCTGGTGAACCGGCAATGCTAACCATTCCTGAACTATACCCAGCAATCCCACACAAAAGTAATATTCCACTTCCTGATGACAAGAGGGCCTAACCTGAGAAACACTGAAAGTCCAGATTCCTTAATTTATATATGCAAAAACTGAGACACAGAAAGATTGAGCACCTTGTCAGTAACGCTGCCACAATACACAGAAATGGGGCTTGGAACCACTCCGAATCTTGAATCCAGTGTCTCAGCTAAAAATGTGTAATTATCCATGCCGTTATCTTTGGGCAGGGTGGGCGGAGGGATCATCTTTAAGTCTTATCCTTTAGGCAAACATAGTCATTCCCACATTACAGAAGAGAAATATATAGGAGAAGAAGGCTTGTTCATGCTGAATATTCAGGAAGCTAGAATTAGAAGTTATCACTGGGGGAGGAAAAGGGATCCCTTTGGAAGAACCTTTTCTATGCTGGTCATAGCTCCTTGTTGGACAGCTCTCTCCCCTAGCCCTCCATCTCGATCCCATTTCTCCTGTTTGCGGATACTCTGGGAACGTGGGTGTATTGCCCCTTCCCCACCATGGCATGGTGCTCTAAGGATCACCCAGCTTCCTTAGAGGCAACTGCCCCATCTAGTTGTCAAGCCCCTCATGCCATCTTCTCACCCAGTTTCTCCCAGCTTTCAGCAACTCTGGTGAGCTGAGGAGGGTAAGCAAGGGCGGGAGGGGTGAGGAATTGAAGCCCCAGAAATTTCCCTCCTCCCAACTCTGTTGTCTGGAAAATCATTCATCCCCCAAGTTGCCTTTTGAGCAGCCTTCTTTTTATCCTGCCTATTAGTCCCTGTTATGAAGTGTTAAGTATTAAAAACATAAAAGGTCTTTTCCAGAAATACTGCTGTGATTGCTTGCACATGTCCGCTCTCTGCCTGCTTAGGGAATCTGCTGTAGTATTGCGATGTCTTAACCTCATCTGTTTTCTATCTGATACTAATAGTCTCGGTGTTTAATTTCCTGAAAAGTCCCGGATCAGATTTAAAGGAAAAGAAGGAAGCATTTCTCCCCACATCTCACCTTGCTCACCCCAATCATTTTCTGTCCTCCTACTCTCTACTTTCACATTCCTCCCCTTTAAAGAGTGATCACCATCACTGCCCACCTAAGAAACTTCCTGCTGGGTGGGTGGTGACCCAGCCTGTCAAGGTAGAGGACTTTATAGGAACATTCCAGAGACCAGGAATACAGCAACTCATGGGAGAAATCAGCCAGCTCTCTGTTATCTGTGCAGAGGCAGAGAGAAACAAATTGTAGATTATCCAAAATATTTGTAAATTTGTCTTTGCAATGATATTATATTATTATTAACAACAAAACCTTTTAACAAAAGATTTTCTTCTAAGGAAATGTTTTGCTCGCGCCGATGGAATTTTTCCCAGTACATACCATAACTGGGTAGAATCTGGGAGTCAGGGAGAGACCCACGAGGGTGGAGATGCATCTTGATATATAATTCCCAAAGTTGGTGTCACAAGGATGCTCCTCGGTGAAGGTGGATGAGTGTCTATGAAAGACAAGAGGCCTCTTTTTTGTGGCTTTTCTTGAGTTTGCTGGCCAGTCCTGGTGTCCTTGTTTTCCTCTGCCAGGGTCATGGTTAGGGAAATTTCCTATGCAGGAATGGGGGATAAGGGAATCCATGAGTGAGAGACCAAGCTTTTTTCCATTCATGTGGCTTGGGAAACTGATACCCAGCAAGGTGAGGAGACTGGTTCCAATGTCCATAAATGTGCGTCAGAGGACTAAAGCTCAGTCAACTCTCTTCAGCTGGGTTGACACAGTTTCTTGTGTATGGCGAGAGGAATTCTCACTATAGTGCTGGGTTCTCCCCAGTTTCAGTGGTATATGGGTAGGGCCGAAAAGGTATCCTAAGGAGGAAAGAGCCCAAACCTCTGAATATGTGCAGCATATTTGTTTTTATTACATCATAATACTGTACTGTTCTTTGAGAGGGATGTAGGATTTTGCTTGGGTGCAAGGGAGAACCCTTGAATTTGCTGCTGGACGACATAGAGAAGTGTTGGGAGCTGCAGTGTGGGATTGCTTCTCTGGGAGCCTTTAGGGATGATTTGCAAGGGCATCTCAAGTGGCCCATTCTGACAGTACCTGTATGTTTGCCTTCACTCTTCCCTGCAGTTTGTAGCTATTCCCATGATCTCTGCGAGGCCCAGGCATCTCATAGGCAGATCCCAGGCTCCTCCCCCTCCAGCTTGCCTTATACTGTTGCACAGTCTCGATGGACTCAGCCCCAGCTAGCAGCGGGAGGTTTCTCTCTCCCGCTCCTGGCGGGTAATTAAAAAGAGGCTCCCTCCTTCTGGAGAACAGGAGTTTCCCACCTTTCTAGAAAGCAGGGAAGCAGGAACGATGTGGGTGTGCATGAGTCCCTCCTGGCTGCCAGCAGCCAGACCTGCCTGGAAGGGACTGTTACTGTCTTCTGAGGGCTGCCTGACACCCCCTGGCTCCTCTCAGTTTCCTCTCTCACAGGGGGAACCTAAGGCACAGCACTGGAATGTTTTTAAACCCTTGGTCCTGGATTTTCCAGCCTTTGCAAATGACTGTTTTCTCTGTGGACAGTTATAAAATGACCCACTACAAGGTGTGCAAAGGAAGGCAATCATATCTTTTCTACAAAAAAGTTACTTCTCTTTGTTTCACTTGAGGATTACTTTTTCCATCCCGCACAGCTCCCATTGCACTAATAGAAGACCTGGGTAGTTGAAGTGACTTGCCAGAAATTCAAACAGGTCATCGTAGAATTTCATTCTCTCTCATTTGGATCCACCCTGTGCCTCTAAGTTGGCTACAGCTGGCATCTTTCTGCCTGTCACAGGTCCAGCTGCTTTCTGAGGAGGTGTGACCTCAGAGAGAACCATGAGTCTCAAATGTCTTGCCATCCTCTGGCATTGCAAATGGTTTTCATAGTTGGGTTCCTTTATAGTCTTCTGAAATACTTAAACTAACTGAACCAATGTCAAATGTGATCCCTAGGGAACTGAACTGACCACTTGTGTGCTCTGATCTATCAGGCGGGACTGTCCCTGTGGGTTGCTGCTTTCTGCTTTAAAGGTTTGGGGTCACACTGACATACCTGAAGTTACATCTGGGGCCTCTGAAGTAAGGTATTGTCCACTGAGAAGGAGCTGCAGACCCTCCCTGCCCTAGTTGCAGTCTTGGCCAGCTGGTATAGAGGACATGGTGTAGCTCTAAGGGAGAAAGTGGATTTGTTAAGAATTTCATTAGAAGGTTCTAGACTCTGCAAATTTAAAGGGATTGTTAGAAGTTACTGTGGTTTTCCTTCTGCACTTTACTCACAGCGCACTAATCACCATGGGACAGAGACTCTAGAGCATGCCTTCCTTCACTTTGCCAGCGAGTCTGGGACCCTGGACCTGGAGTTCAGCATGATCCACTTGGTCTCTAACTATGTGTGATTAACCATTTTTAGAGACAGGGAAGGGTCTATAGCATTCTCCACCCTTCTCTCTGCCTCCCCTGTAAGGATGTGTGAGCTGGTCTGGGCAAAGCCACATGAACATCCAGGCATAATTGTTGGGTTAATTCCCAGCTTTGCTACTTTGTAGCTCCAGCTTTCCTGCAGAGGCTGCCTAATGATGTCCTCCTCTGTGTCCATCTAGCCTGTCTGCTCAAACAGCTCTCCTGGCTCATCCTCATCTATATCCACAAACTATGCATACAGCTCTGTGCTTATAGGGTACCACATTGAGAAGGGGACTTTCTGGAGGTTTCTTATAGCAGGTCCAGGATCCAACCAGGGGTAAGGCTTGCAAGCTTGCTTCTTGGTTTGAGACCAAGCCAACTGGGCCATGTTGGCTTCTTGGAGCATTTTCAGTTTTTCCTGGGCAGTTGCAGGTTGATGTTCTCAGGCTCAGGTTTTGGTTGGACAGATGACTTGGAGAGAAATTTGCTCTAGAGGGAAGAGCCAATGAGGTGGGTTGTGACGTGCCATAGCCCGCAAGGGAGGCCTAGCCTATATCTCTGATGCAAGCTGGCCTCCCTTTGGGCTACAAATAATGTCACTGTGACAACCAAGTGCTGGTGAGTCCAAGGTTTGTACTGGGGAGAGGGAATAAAAACCCAGGGAAGTAGAAACACTCCATATTAGAGGGAGGAGGGATTGTAATAACAGTAAGAGTAATAGGAGCCACCTGCCCAGAATGAGCAGCATCGAAACTCATGAATTCTAAATTGTCCTCTGCCCATCATACACTGTGTAATCCCTTTTTGTAGCTGTGTTTCCTCCTTTGCAAATGGTAACACTAGGTGTAATATATTAGAATATGTATAGCTTTTGGTTGTTGGGAGAGATTATGACAATAAAAGTCTATAGCCATTAAGTAGGAATGCTAATTCTTATTTCAGTTTTCATATAGTATCTTCAAAGATACTTAAGTGAAAAGATGGCTTCCTGTAGGGCTGATGGGAGTAGCTTTTCTTGATGTTTTTCATGAGAATTCTGTGTGATACATAAGGGGATGTGACATATAAGGAAAATAAAGAACATAACAAGATAGCAACTATATTATGTCTAGATATATAATTTGATTCTGCACTAATATCTATTCAGCATGGACACCTAGATGATGTCTAATGACAGTTCGTTACCAGATTACTTCATTTCCTTCTTGATAATCTGTGAAGCTTACTGGCCAGGTGTTTGAAACTAAAACATGGTTTGTTCTTGGGACCAATACACAGGTTTTGTCCATATTCCAGTTCTGCTAAACTTGCCATCACAAGATTGCATGGCCTAATGTATTCGGTGCATCGTTTCCTCCCTTAAGCTCTAGAACATGTTCCAGTCAGATTTTGCCCCCTTCCTGCCACTGAAACGGCTCTTGTCAAGGTCTTCAGTGGCCTTCAAGTCACTGAATCCAATGGTCACTTCTCCATTCTCATCTGTCTTGACCCATCGGCAGCATTTGGCACAGCTGGCTAATTTCTTTTATTGAAACCCACATCTCTTGGCTTCCTGGACACCATACATTTCTAGTTCTCTTCCACATCACCAGCTGCCCTTCTGTCTTTGCTTTTATTTATCATCCCCTCGACTTCTAAACATTGGAGCCCCCAGGGCCTAGATGTCAGACCTCTACCTATTCTCTCTTCCTTGGAGCTTTACAAATCATCTTTTCTCTGTTAATTCCAAATTTGCATCTCTAGTCTGAACTCTCCTTTAAACTCCAGACTTTTACATCCAGCTGCTTTCTCAGTATTCTCACATATATGCTTAAAGGCACTGAAATGAGCACATCCCAAACTGAACTCTTGGTTCCATTCTTTCTAACTTATTTTTCCCACAATCTTCCCCATTTCAGTAAATACAATCACCATTTACTCAGTTGCTCAGGCCAAGTTCTCATTTTTTTCTTTTATCCTATATAATCCAACAGCAAGTCTTATTGACTCAATCTTTAAAATATAAGCAGAATCAACTTTTCACTACTTCTCCCACTACCTCCATGGTTCAAGCCACCATCACTTCTTCCCTGGACCATTACAATAGCCCTCCTAATCCTTTGCCAACTCTCAGTCTGTGGGCAGACTGAGTAAGCAGCCAGAGTAAGTTATCTACAATCTAAATCATTTCTCCCTCACTGCTACAAATCTCCTAATGGTTTTCCTGAAAGTCCAAAGATTTTAGCATGACCTACCAGGCCCTGAATGGACACCCCAATAGCTTCTGACATTATCTCCCATTATTCTCCCCATGTTCTGTCCCAGCCATATACTTCCCTGTTCTTCCCAGGACATACCACACACACTTCTTTCAGAGTGTTTGCACAGGAAGGGTGTTCTTCTGCCTGGAACACACCCCTGTTTCCTTCAGGTCTCAGCTCATATGTCACCTCTTCAGTGAGGCCTTCCCTTGTTATTCTATCTAAAATAGCACCCAACACTACTCACCTCCTTCATATTCTATTCCCTTACTTTGATTAATTTTTTTTCATGGCATTTTAAGTCTCATATGTTTGTGTTTATATTGTCTTTATCTCCACATACCAGGGTGTAAGCTCCTTGAAAGCAGCAACTTTGTTTGGTTTACTGCTGTATCCAGAGTCTGGACAGTGCCTGACACATAGTAGATGTTCAATAAATACTTGTCAAATGAGTGAAAAAATGAATGTGAGATCTTGCTTCGCTGGACTATACAAGACAAGAGAATATAGAAGGAGGGGTTATGTTTGCTAGGTGTAACACTGCCCCAGAGTGTGATAAAAGGTTACCTTTATTATTTGGGGAAGAAGTCAGCTTCTGTAGCCTTTGGACATTCTTTTTCTTTTCCTTTTTTTTTTGTGGATATCTCGTGAGAATTTTCCTAGAAGCTGGGCTTTTTAGGATTCAATTTTGACTTGCTAGTCATCCAAATGAAGCCATTAAAAAGGTGTTCAAGATAAAATATTAACCTGCTAGCATGGACAAAATAGGTAAACAGTTGCACCCCAGACCTCTAATCTATTTCCCTATTTTTCTTGTTTAGCTGCTGTATCAAGAATGGGCACGCTACGGAGTGTTTTATAAGTTTCAACCTATTGACCTCATTAGGTAAGTTGGATGGAGACTCTTGGGAGGACTCTAGAGATGCATATCATGAAAGATATTTGTCAACCCTCTTGGATCCCAAAAGACCAATGGCCAAGCAGAGGGATATGCATTTCTAGGTAGTATTATTCCCCTGCTCTGTTTCTTATAGATGGGGAAACAGCTCAGGGACAGGGAGGAGAATGGAGGCTGTGTGTGGCAGCAGCTGATGTAGGTTGACATGCTATGACTTCCCTCTTGGAGTGTTCAGTACTTGGGTCTCTCGTTCGCTGCCTGATCTCTTTTTGGGGAGAATCAAAATAAATCAAGTTTTATCTCTTATTTTCCTTCAAATTTGTCCTAGAGAAGGATTATGCCCAGGTAGCCATGGTGTTGACCAAGGGAAGAGAAGATCTTGCAAATCATATGAGGAATAAGCTAGCTGGCTTGAGAGTGAACGTGGGCTTTTATGGCTTCTCCAAATTAGATGGGAGGAGAGACTGGGTTTTGGAATCCCTTCTTTTAGCGCTGCCCCTAAAATGATGTCCTGTTGCCTTGAGAATTTACCCAGTTCTTACAGAACATTGGTGAAGAGTTCTTTTAAAGAGCTTACTAGAAGACAGCAAGTCTGACTAGTGTAAAATGGATGGAAGGCTCCAGAACATCAGTGAGCTATTAGAGCCCAGCCTCTTTCCCAGCTGGGATGTTGGGAGGCAGCATTGTGAAGTGGAAGAGCACTGGGCTGAGAGTCTGGTGACTGTGTTCTCGTCCAGGCCTGGTCACTAGGGGCTATTGTTTCTTTGGGCAAGTCACAGCCTGCCTTTGGTCTTCTGGATCCTAGTTGTTCTGAATTAGAAGGCTGAGCGGAGGGATCTGTGAGTAAATTTGGTAGCACATGTTTTTAGAAAAGATGACTTTCGGCCCAATGAATGAAATAATGGTTTCACTGCCACACAGTTAGCTGTGGCACTTCTAATGAAGTAATTAATCAGCAGGTAAACACAAGAGAGTATTCCTGGCTGATTGCCCTGGGCTGGGACTGTGAGGGGGTAGCAGCCAGAAAGACTGAGTCCAGAGGGAGGAATTCCAGCTCCTTGGAAGAAATCAGCCTGAGGGCCACAGTGTGGGCAGGTTCACCTCCCACACAGCAAACTGAGGGCCCTCCCAGGGAACTGGGAGCGCCATTGGGCGTCTCTTGACAACAGGTGTTTGTTCCAGCTGAAGACTGTTAACCAAAGGGCTTGGGTCAGGGAACAGGACCACTGGGTGCCTGTGACCAAGTCTCCCTCACCCAGCACCTCCCAGTCTCTGGTTGCTTTTTATGAGGCGCGGGCCACCTAGACTGTTCTCTGAGCCACACCAAGGCTGCTTCCTCCATTCTTGGTGAGCTTTGATCTTCCTCTCTGCATCTCAAGTGGCCACCCACTCTGTCGCCTGTTTTCTCCAACTGCTCAATCATTAAAAAAAAATACGATTAAAAAATTTAAAATTCTCCCTACCAGAGAGCCTTATCTTTTCTCCAGAGACTTCAGGTGACTGGCCGCCAGCTAAGTGGGAAATGGCTCCAATATGTACTCAGTTTTGGCCACCAAAGCAGCCTCACCTGCAGGGGAAGAATTGCCTTTGGAGCAGAGCTTTGCTCAGGGGGTTTGGCAGTTCCTGAGCACGGAGAGCTGAAATCTGTCTAGACAGGGCACGGTGTGCTGTGGAGCTGGAGCTTGTCCACTGCTCCTCACAGATCAGATGGCTGGAGAGCTCCCATAGGCCCTGGGCTAGGCCAGGGGCTTGGCTGGGAAGGGAGAAGGCTGTGGCCTCAGGCATCTCTCAGACACTGACTGGAGGGAAACACTGGGTAGTCTCTGTGGGGAATGAGCGGATGTTGTCTACCCAGTAGTATAGGGCTAGGGGTGTTAGGGGCCATAGGTGGGCAAGCAGAGACAGGGATGCCAAGAAAAGGCAGCTGGAGGGCTTGTGAAGAGAAAACTGGGGTGGGGGATGTGGCTACCCACACTCAGCAGGTGCCACCCTGAACCCATTTCACACTCCCTTCTGAATGGCTCGTTTTACTTTGTCAAAGTTACCTCCTCCTCCCTCTTCCCCACCTGCCCTCTCTCTCACTTCCCACTCCTCAGTCTGACCCCATGCCCAGTGGGTGCTTCTTCATTTCTCTCTTATTCCCCTTCTTCTCAGTCTTTCCCGCCACCACCTGTTAGGGCTGTCCATGGCTGCCGTCTCCAAGCCATCATTGGCTCTGCACTCTCACGGGGCTGTTCCATTACTATTTCCTAATGTAAATTGAACCCTTTTTGTGTCTCATGTAGAAATTGCACCCATATGGTCTGTGTTGAAAGATGGGGAGTCTGATGCAAGTTGAGCATAATTCACATGAAAGCCTGGCAGAGATGTTGCCCGCCTATTTCCTGGGCGCTTGGCAACTCATTTTTAGCAATGAGTTTCCATTCCTCCTGTGGAGCCCTGTGCTCCTCCCTGTGAACGGTCCTTTGGAACATTCTAAAGCATGGAGAACTCAGCAGGGTGGGTGATCCTTTTGTATTTTGAAAGCCCCAGGACTAGCTATCCTTCTCCTTCTGCAGAACCTCAAACCTGAGCTTGAGATTGAGATTAACCCCTTGCCCTTGCCTTCTCCTGCTGCACCTTCAGGCATGCCCAGTAGGCTGCACTGTGAGACAGCTGATGCATCTCTCCCAACAGGACTCTCCACACTTGCTTTAGAAACCTCCAGGCTCGAACTTAGTTTGAGTGAGTGAGTGAGTGTGTGTGTGTGTGTGTACGTGCGTACATGTGTGTGTGTGTGTGTGTGTGTGTGTGTGTGTGTGTGTGTGTAAGAGTTGCCTGGAAAGTTCCACAGGGAAGTATCCAGCAAGGACTCACAGTAAATTCTTCTGGGAACTTCCAGCCAGCAGCACTTGTGCCTTGGCAGAAAAGAAGTGTGTATTTAAGACAATGGGGGACATGATGTTTTAGCTGGCAGGAAATGGCTCTTCTAAGTCCCTTGGGAACCATATGAGGGTCCTTGCAGCCAGGGGAGTAGATTTCTGCCTGCACTGCTCTGGGTTAACACCCCAGCATCCCAGAGGAAGATAGCCTTTATTTTCTGGGAAATCTGGGGGCTTGGGGCCTTTTGGATTTATACAGGTGTGATCCAGTATTACTTAGGACCATGACCTGTCTTTTTGCTAAAATTAATGTTTGCTCATAGGCTGATTTTCTTAGCTTGGAGGTTTTGACATGAATGAGACAAAACAGGCTTTAAACATCTGAGTCTGATTTAGCTCCTAGCTGTATTCTGCTAAGCTGATATACAAAAAGTTTATTTTTAAGCATCTGCCACTGCTTGCCTTTGACAGCATAAGGGTCCTGAAGTCTACTAGGCTCAGGGTGATTGTAGCCCACTGACTACAGGAGCTCACCAAGGGGATCATGCATGGGCAACATTCACGACACCAAGTCGGGATTACAGTATGGATGGGGTAAATGGCTCTCACTCATTCCCTTCTCTTAAAGCTCAGGCTCTGGGCATGAAACCCATCCATGTGTCAGTTTTGGAGTTTTCTTAGAAATGTCCTGTCTTGAAGCCTTGCGATATGAACACTTCCAAAATGACCTGAGAGTGATGTCTACAGGGTCATACCTTCTTAAGAGCCTTTGAGCATTATTTGTGGACAGCAAGTGTGGCACTGTGCCCCCACCTTGGCACACATCTCTACTGTCTTAGACTTTGAGCCCTCTCCAGCCTCTCTTGTGGAGATCCCGTCCAGAAGGCTGGCATCACCGGAATTGGCCTCCCTTCCTCCTATTGCAAGGCAGATGTCCTTGTCTTTGCCTGAGTTCTCTGGGATGGCCACGAGGAGACTGTGTGATTTGATCCGTCCCTCTCGGTTGGTCTCTGGGCTCCACTTGTTCTCTCCTAAAATGTGACCCATTCAATCTCTCCAGGAGGGAGACAGAGGAAGTCACATTCTTTCTTAGGAGGCTTCTCAGCAGGCCAAGCTGGGGCAGGACCAACCACAGCTGGTTTGAAGTGGAGATGGAGAGGAAAAATGTTGATCAATTCGTGATTAATTATTTCCTGAGCCCTGCTGCTGCCTCCTCCATCCTTCACTGGGATTTATAAGGGCCATTCAGCTCAGTGCAATAAATACAGTGAGCAAGTCTCTGTGCTTGGAAACATGGGTGGTGCAGCAATGAATAAGGTGACGTTTGTGCCCTAAAGATCTAGCAGTTAAGTAGGGAGACAGATATGTACAAGGCAGGAGGAGAGGTAAGGGCTTCTTAAGGACTATAAGTACAAATATTACACTATGGGACAACAGATTAAGAGTAATTGCTAGTAGTGGAATAAGGTAAGACTTCCTAGAAGAGGTGGCCCTTGTATTAGAAATGTTGCCTTCTGAAGGACTGAAGTTAAAGGTTTGAATATGTCTTCATTGTCAGCCTGGGTTGCCCTGTACATGGATTTATTGTTTAGCCTGATACTGATGGCCAGAAATCACCTTGACCCAAAGCCTGATCCCTCCTGACTGTTGATTGGGAATGACAGGATCAAAAATTTGACTTGATTCTGTGCCAACCTGGCCCATGTCCCTTGCTCTGCCCTGTAAGTTAGCAGAGAACCCACGGTTGGAAGGAGATGAGGCTGGATCCAAGAGAGGCGGCTAAGGAGATGTGAAGTGTGTGGGCTAGGACGTTGGTATTTGCATAGGTCTCAGTATTTGTAGTATTGGATTTAGCAGGAAACCATTTTTAGGCTGGAAAGAAATATTATGTCATGGCCCTGAAGAATATATATTTTTTGATCTTTGAGGGTGTGGAAGCAGAGCAGACAGAACTAAAAGCAAGCAGAAGCTTGATGAGGCAAGGCAGAAACAAGGAAAATAATGTTCTGTGATGTTATATTCTGGCCCATTTTACAAATCCAGAAATAAGTCAGGCTGCTTATTATCTAGCTGTGAAAAGTCTCTATTTTAAAATCCTTCTCCAGGTTCCCCAACCAAGTGACACTCTTTCAGTTTGCACCCTCCTGGAGGGAAAGCAGTTGGCCTGTGGCTGATCAGTGGACAAGGAATTAGATGGTACTCTCATCTCTAGTCTAAACTTGTACCCAAAGGCCATCTCGGCCTCCTTAGGATGGCCTTCCAAGCCTTAGAGCAGCCTTCCATCGATGATGCTTCCTGTTTTAGATCAAATTTTTAACCTTCCCTCTTGTAGTATTAGCCATGTGGTACAGACAGTGGATCCCAACACACTAAGGGTCTGCACATGTTCTCCATGGCCTCCCAGAATTCCATGGGCAGAGAGGAAAGGAAAGAGCTGTCTGGCTCACCAGCTCACTGCTTCCTTGACTCCCTCATGTCATGTCCTATTTCCCAAAGTCTGAAAATACATGACAAGCTTATATATTGCACCCCTTGGCTCTTTTGTGCAATAAGTTCTCCAGATAACTTCTTCAGTTATCCAGACCCCTGGGACCAAACATTAGCATTCCAAAGGTGGAACAAGCTTACTGGTCCATCACCTCAGTGCCGGGCCCTGGAATGAAGAAATGAAGAGTTCTTCTCACATCATATTTATTTAGCAAATGCCCAGCCTCTGCTGGACTTATTTTTGTAGTGGGGAGCACTTTGCCTTAGGAGCAGCTTATTTGTCTGCTGGACCTTTCTAACTTCTAGACATGGTTGTGGAAACAGACCAAGAACTCTGCTGACTTCCCTCCTTTTGTTCCAGATCTATTCCCTGGAGCTCCCCAGAATAAGAGTATCTTATGGTATAGGTCAGTCCATTAATTATATGAAAATAGCTGTTGTATCTGTAACAATTCTCATATTCCTTAGCTTTTTTTCCTCCACACAAAACTCCTGGAACTGTCCACAAGTCCTCATGTAACATGGTATCTTCAAATAGCTTCATGATCATGCATGTCTTCTTTGGGACTCGCAGGCCTGGGAAACTCAGAGCAGGGTCCTTCCACACAGGTCGCCTGTACTGACCATATGTCAGACACTGGTGCTGGGGGAATGGGGATGCATTAAGCATGACCCACTTCTCAAGGAGCTTATGTTCAAAGCCAAATCTCCAAGCTTGTGGATGACCTCTGGGCTTTTCTGGGAAAGGAAGGGGCAAACTGATGGACACATTTTTCAAAAAGTATCTGTGAGGCTATAGAAAACAGCATATGGAAAAGATCTTGGGGGAAATTCACCCCCAAGTTAGTCATCTGTGATGACGGGCACAGGAGTATCAGCTATGTCTTTGGCAAAGATTGTTGGGGGTGACCTTAACTCTTTCTAAAAACATCCATGTGATGTGTTGCAGCACCCACAGACCCTGGACATTCTCAGGAAACATTTTGGGATCGCATTACTTAGAGATTTACCAGATCATGGTAACACTGCAAGTGTCTAGCTCAGATCATCAAGCCCAAAGGAAAACTCAGCCAGGCAGGAAATATTTCAGGGAAGGAAAAGTAGGCGATCAAAAATTTGGAGAGGCATCTGTATGAAGACAGACTGGAACAAATAAGAGCTCTCTACTCCAGGAAGAAAATGGAGAAGGAATAAGGCTGCCATTTATTAAATTAAAAGATAAATAGAGTGATTGTAGACGTATGTGTTTAGCAAATCTTGAGGCAGTTGGCTAGGGAGCAGTGAGTTAGGAATGAGAAGAACTCAGTTTTAGCTTCAGCTTCGTTTCTAGTTGATGTAATGTCTGGACAAACCATTCTCTCTTGAGCCTCAGTTTCCTCAGCTATGAAATCGGAGTCATAACCCCTGTCCTACCTGCCACATGATATTATTGCGAGGATTATGATAAGGTATTGCATTCTGTGGTGATGAACATAGGTTTGGTTAAGTAATTATTTATCTGCTCTCTGGAGGAGATAAACTAGCAGAATTTTATATAGTTCTTTAGCTCAAGAGTTTTGACAAATATTGCATAATCAAAAGACTTTTTTATTGTAAATCAAATGTACTTTGCACGTGTGAGCACTGCACCTCTCAGCAACCCTGCAGAGTTGGGTATTCTTAGCTCCATTCACAGATGGCGATACTGAACTCAGTGAGATAAAGTGCTTCCCAATGCCACAGAGCCAGGCCATCTGGGATTGAAACCCAGGCCTGTCTGACTTTAGAAACTATGTTTTTTCCCTTGTGCTGTGTGGCCGAAGGCAACACAGAAGTGCGTTCAGCTGGATGTCAGGCGAGCTGGGTTTCCAGTTCTCTGGTGTTAATCCCTTCAATTAGCCGTCTCTGAGGGGAAACTGGTCTGCTTGCTGGTAAGCGGAGCTGGCTGACCATGGTCAACCCCCGCTTCACTGTCAGGTCATCACTTTGGACAGTCCTCTGTGTTTAGCAGGAGTAATGTGTCATTCTCAGGACCTGTTGAGCTGGATAGAGTTGTTTGTGCCTCTGTCAAGTGACCCCAGAATACCATATTTTTGATTTCTCATTTCTATTTCTTATAGTCTTTTATTTTTCTGACTTGTTCCATGCCGTCAGGTTGTCAGCTGTCACTTTTTGCTTTTGTTGAGTGAGTAGCTTTCTTCCTGACTCCAGTTTGCTGCTCTGTCTCACTTGCAGGTTTAGCAATGAGATGCCCCAGCAGGTTTGCATTGTGCACCAGCTAAGACTCTTCCACAGCCTGTCCTGGAATCTGGCTCCTGTTGGGTGTGCGGTTTTGTGGTGTGTCCACCTTTATTGTGGAACTGACTTCTTTTTGTTTCCCAGTGAGAGTAAAATATTGCTCAAGAGGCATCAGAGACGAGATCAAAATGAGTATGCTATAGCTGGTGCCTTTGCTGTGAAGGACTGCATTTTGTTATCCTTGCTTGTTCTGGGAGCTCATGAGAAACCCAGACTATTAATGATTTTTTTTTAAATGGAGTGCAGAATTTGTTACTATAGAGTCAGTCCCTACATCAGGGGTCTAATGGATGAAGAGCTTTGTCCTAGATATGATGTCAAAGCTAAAAGAAGGAGGAAAACTGAGAACTTGAACTGTAATGATGGGACACAAGGTGCTCACAAAAAAACACTTCTGATGGAGGTCACCGAGCTGTAAAGTAGCATCCAACAAGAAACTGATGTACATAGCTGTGTGTAGAAGGGCAAGGTCATGGTGAAAGGCTCTGGAGGGGTTAGTAACTGCATGTAGTGTGGCTGATGAGAGAAAGATGAGACACGGGACAGGTGAGTTTTGAGTTGAAAGCAGAGATTTGAAAGAGAGAAGAATATGGTTTAGGGATTTACAAGATTCAGATTAGGGCTGAAAAGGGCTGAGGAGAAAGCACCGGGTCTGCAGAAAGAGGTTAGAAAAGCTATTTGAGACAGTGTGGGTAGAAGGCCTGGGTGAAAGGATCATGACAAAAGGAAACAAAAGGAGATGCCGTCAAAGTGGTTTCCCTGGAATTTAGGGGAGTGGCGAAGCAGAGCCCATGAGAGTTTCAGTCTTGTGCTCTGTGATTGTGAGATAAGAGTAGACACATCAGGATTTGGTTTTTCACTCATTCTCTCTCTTGGGAAACTTCGGACAAATCAAGCAGCTCCTTTGGAACCGGTAACGTTTCTTGCCCTGACAGAGAGTTGGAATCTTTGTGTCTCCTCCATGGAACCTCTAGGCTGGCAATGTTGTGACTCTGTGAGATCAAGGACCTGAGGTAGATCTGAGGAACTGACCTTGTTCTAGAAGGAGGCAGGGGACTAGCGTGTGGATGAGGAGTTGTCATGGCCACAGCCCAACTGTTTGATCCCATGAGCCCCTGTTTCACCACGTGTCTCTGGAACCACCGAGCTCCCCGTTTCTGCTAATGGTATTCCCGTGAGTGATGTTCTCCACCCACACCACATGGGTATGTAACCAACAAAAACACAAAATGTCTTAACACATTGAATAACATCGGCGGAACACACGTTACAACAACAACCGCAAGATAGCTAAATTTAATTAGCCCGGCACACCCAGGCTTTTCGCACAGGCACATGCCTCTGTTTTAGAAACGGAAAACCACAGCATTTTGTGGGTCTGGAAGTCACAGACATAAGCAAGGGAAAAAAAAAAACAAACTTCAAGATCCCTGCCCGGCAGACTGCAGTCCTCCAGTACTTTCTTGGGATTATCTCAAGATATTCAAAGACATGGGTAGTTGGATAACTGCCAAATACTGCTGTCTGCCCCTGGCAGAATGGTTGACTCAGTTGTGGAAAGGTTGACTCAGTCACTCTACCTGAGTCACCCAGCCCATCAGAGAAACTCAGGAAACCCTCCTTGAGGGCTTGGGCCTTGGGATTGTTGGCTCGACCTCATTGGTTTCTTTCATAGAATCTATATTCAACTGAACACCGTCAAAAGAGGCAGAGGGCATTGAAGTAGTGGGACTTTGAACTTTTAATTTGGGCCTTTTAGTGTGGAGGAGGGTGAGGGCAATGGCTTAGTTTCCAGCTGTTATCAATTCTCACAAAATAGCAGTATTTCCTTAGGCTGCTATTCTGCTCAGTCCTCAACCTTTAGGTGGGAAGGCAACCACTTAACAGAGAGAAGTGAATCTGCCTTATACTAAGGGGGTGTCTTTGCACCCTTTGGTCCATTCAGCTCCTCCTGGTTCCTCATGCTGCAGTTCATTCATTTTCACTTTTGCTCATTCTCCATGCTCACCCCAGGGTCTATTTCCCTTTCTGTCATATCCCGAGAAATCATATCCCCCTTTAGATAGACTAGTCTTCTCTGAAGGTTTACCATCTGTGCATGGTGAGGTTAAGTCCTCTGATAATCCAGCAGCCAGCCAGAAACATCTCTACAGGGATGATTAAAAGAAATAGAAGGCAGAGCCCCCAAACTCAGGCCTCTTACCATCTAATTGGGAAGAAGACTATGTTTTGGGAAAGAGATTTAAGAGAACATATAACTCAGTTCAGTTTAACCAGCATATTTATTGAGCACTTTCTCTGTTCCAGACACTGTTTTAAGTGCTGGAGTTAAAGCGATAAAAAAGATAGTGATAGACTGACCCTGAATTATTAGATTATATATCGTCTCACTTGGGACACTTTTGAGAATGAAGGTGAGCAATATTAATAATTATGCTGATTGTATCAGTCAGCTATTTTCACAGTGATGCTGCATAACAGACCATCCCAATGTCAGCAGCTTACAACAGTCATTAATTTTTCTTCCTCATTTTGTCTGTAGGTTGAGTGGAAAAGCACTGCTTCAGGCTGAGATTTGGCTGGGCTTGGCTTCTGGCTTTAGATTACATTCAGGTATCTTCAGGTCTGCCCATTTCCTTTAGATCAGAAGCTACCTGAGCATGTTCCTCTCATTGTGAATCACAAGAGCACAGGAAAGCAATGGAAACAGTGCCTCTTAAGGCATCACACTGACATAATATGTGCTATTGTACCATTGGCCAAAGAAGTCACATAACCAAGTACAAATCCATTTTGCTAGGAATTATATTCTTTCTTAAGGGGAGGAGAGTTAATATTTGCCTAACACCAATCTAACCCACCACACTGAGACAAAAGGTATAAATCAGAATTATCTCAGAAATAACTGGTCCACCCTAGTCTGATTTCATGGATCTTATGATCTAGCAGGGAAGACAGATAATGTGTAGTAACTTGTAAGTGTTGGGTTATATGAAAGGATATGGGGTGTGATGGGAATACAGATATAGGGCAATCCCACTTGGAAGAGGTTTCCCTGAGGCAGTGACATTTGAACTAAGATTTGATATTCATGAGTGACAGCAAAGATGAGCCAGGCAAAGATGATTGGGAAAATGACAATAGCTGACATTACATGGTACTTCCTGTGTACCAGACAATATTGAAGCCCTTTGCATTTGCTAACTCACAACAACTCTTTTAGATAGGTACTATTATCCTCATTTTACAGATGAGGAATTGAGACATGAAGAGGTTGGTAAGTCACACAGCTAGTAAGTAAGAAGTAAGATTCGAGCACATAAGTTGGGGGCTCTGCAGTTGGTTCTCTTTGCCACTGTGTGTACTGCCCCCAGCACCCCACTTCTGGAGAAAGGGCCAGGGTACTGAAGCATTAGGCCTGCAATGGGGGGTAGTGTGAAGGGTCAGGGCAGGATGAAGAACAATCAGGTAATGGAGGATTTGAGACTTTGTCCTAAGGAAAAGAGCACTTCTGAAGGGTTTGGAATATAAGGGTGCTCATGTGTGAATGACACTGACATGATCTGGTTGGCCTTTGCTTTTAAAAGACCTGAGACTCTTTTGTATAGGGCACTAGAAAGGACCTGAGACTGCACATTTTGTGCCAAACAGGATGGAGAGGTGATGTGGGAGGTCTAGGGAGAAGAATTGTATCTCTTCCCGTATGTCCTGTCCTTCTAGAGGACCTATGAGCATTGTAGGCAACATGCCTCTGAGCTCAGAGTATCTTTTCTTATCCTTACCTCTCTACATCCTAATCCCCAGGTTTCATTAGATAGTTATCAGTAGGTGGGAACCATCTCTCCCAGTTCACCAGTGTCAGATAATAGGCATGATAATGACCATTTCTAACATGGCACTTACCCCACACTCACTCTGCACCAGTTTCACCATACTCTTTGTGATTTGGTTGACTCTTCATGGTAACTCTATGAAACCAGCTAAATCATTGTTCTCATTTTCAAGATGAGGAAACTGTAGCACAGTAGCACTTGCTCTAATCTCAGGGAGTATGACTTGAGAACCCATTATCTTTAACTTCTTTGCTACACTTTGAGGGAGGAAAACTGATGGTGAGGCACATGGGCTGCTTCCCGAAAGGGGCCTAAGGCAGATGGTGGGGGTTTAGCGGACAGATGTGGTCAGATGTGCAGATGGGATGGTAAAGGGACTCTAGGGTCTTTTAGAATAAAATAGATCTGGTTCTTTGAGGGATGATGCCACAGATAGTGGGGACTTAAGAATTTTAAATCTGGGGGTTCTTGAAAGCCATCCCTTCATTTTATAAAAAAAGGAACCAAGATCTAACAGACTGAGGCAAAGGGACGACGTATCATGTCTGAGGTTACTTCTAAGTAGGGACCTTTATAACTTGCTGACATTTAATACAGAATAGTGAGCTGGGAGGTAGAAGGATGTGTAGGATTAGAGGTAGTAGATGATGTTTCAGGCAGGTAGACTTACCTGCTACCTTCCTCACCTAATAATAATGGGCTTGGGGCCGAATGATCTGTAACATCCCTCCCAGGGCCAACTTTCTAGGGTCTACAGGATAGATTCTCAAGCCTAAAGCTGGTATGGAGGCAAGAGCCATGATCTCACAAGAAGGCAAGTTGAACTGGCAATTGTAACTCTGGAGTCTGGACCCTAGTTCTGAACTTTGTCTTTCGGACTCACCACCACCTTGGGCACCCCCACCTCCACATCTTGGATTTCTCTTTTTTTCTCTCCTTTCTGAGCACCCCCATCTCTGTTTTCTTTTCCTTTCCAGCTTTGATCACATCTGGAGCATTTTGTGGAGTTGATGAGTGTGTGTTTTCCTGTTGGGACACATGGTGTGTATCAGAGGCACTTAAGAAGCTCTGGATGAGTGGAAAAGTCTGCATGGCATCTCAGGGGCTGCTGTCCTGGAGGATGGATGGCAGCTGCATGGCAGGGGACCTGGCATGAGGGCCATCAGCTCTCGGGGAAGACCCAGAGGCCCACCCTGAAAACTGCTCCTCCAAATGACTTTGAGTTGTCCTGGTGGGGTTTGTGCCTGGGAATTATGTGCCTGTGTGTGCATGTGTGCATGCATGTTAAGAGGACTGGAAGGGCCTCTCTGCCTTGTTGCCATGGGACACTGCCTTCAGGGCTTTGCTCTCCATGGTAATTGGGGCTCTTATCTGTGCATCTGCACCTCCACTAACATAAACCAGTGGTGTGTCCCCTTCATTTAGACAATGAGTAATGATGTGATATGAGGCAGAGTGGTGTTTTATCTGTGAAAGGTGACAGTAATTTCCAGTGAGCCACTTGGCAGAACCAGTGAGCACTGAGAATGGATGAGATGCAAAGTGGGCCTCCCATAGTGAATGAGCTGGGAACATGCTGAGCCCTGCATCCCTTGATCAGAATTCTCTTTGCTATTACCCCCTCCCCTTGGAGTTGGCCTTTAAACCTCAGAGTCCTAGGCATAGGCAGGAAAGAGCTGGCATAATTCTGTGCAGGTGAAGATGCTTTTGCAAGGATAGCGATGGTCAAAGCAGATGGACTCTGTGACAGTGATTTGGAAGGATAGAGGTCCTACTTGCCCTCCTTTTCTTTCTCCTTTTTGTGGGTAGAGGGGTCGGGGGTGTGCCTAGCCACCTCTGTACACCATTCATTTGAAGCCTGGCTCCTGACATGGTGTTTAAGAGCTCATCATGGCTCCCCTGAGACTGTCTCCTCAGCCCTTCCCACACCCTCCCAGGGCCTGAGGTATTTATCTCTAGGCTTCACTGCTGTGTGTGTGTGTGTGTGTGTGTGTGTGTGTGTGTGTGTGTGTGTGTGTGTGTGTGTGTGTGTGTGTTCCTCTAGAGTTCTGGTCCCCTTAAACTTTTTCCTTCTCCCTCCTCCAATAAACCCTCAGTCTTTATTCTTTTTTCTCCCATTTTTTTTTCTTGTCAGTCCATCCCAGCTACTCTATATCTGTTCACTTTTCTAGTCTTGGGGTTGTTATCCCAAGTCCTGGGCCCACTGAAGGTGATCTTGGAAAGTGATAAAAGTATTTATGGGCCCAGAGTAGGGGTGGTGCTGGGGAATGCCACACAGAGTTCAGCCTGGATGGTTGTTTATGCTCTTGGAACTCTTAACAGAGAACAGCCTTTTCTATCCATGGTTCAAATTAAATTGCAGATGCCCCTGAACTCAGGGTTAGGAATATAAACAATTAGTGGGTCATAGACTTCACGCAGCCAGCAAACTCGGCATGAGAGAGGCTTGGTGAGGGCTGACAGGGATGGATTTTCCAATTGATGTTTTTCCATGAGGCTTCCCCGACTTTGTGGCTTCCAGGCACCAGAGCACCTCTCTTGGCCAGCGCATCTGGGGGTGTGGCTCCTCCTTGGTTGTGAGGCAGCTGTGAGGGAATTGAGGAAAGGAGATTTCCTAGTCTTTCTTCTTGTCCTACCCAAGGAGAGGATTTAGAAAGAGGGTGGAGAGCTGAGTGAATGGCGTGGGGTGTCACATTGGGATGTCTGACATTATTCTTGCTGTGACACAGAGTTCCAGGAGCCTGAGCTCAGGATACTGTGATAACGGCTCAGCTTGCAGGCTTGGCTCCCCCCGTGGGGGAGGTAGGCAGCCAACCATGTGCTGTGACTTGCTCACTTATTGATTCATTAGACATTCAAAATGCTCAGTGATATAACAAGCACCAGTACTTGTGGCAAGAACCATCCCAGGTGGTGGGGATGAAAAGTCCTGCCCCTTAAGGAGCTTGCAGTCAATCTGGATTAAAGATGATTCAGCAAATACCTACAGATGCATGAAGAATACTCAGACAGAATATGTGCACAGGATCTAGGAGGCCTCCTGGAAGATACAGTGACTGAGCTGCGTTTTGAATAATGACTTGAAGTCAGATGGGTGTGGGAGAGAGGAATGGGCATTCCAGGCAGGGAGAACAACTTGAAGTGGTGAAATCAGCAGTCATTCGGGTTTGCAAGGAGCTGAGTATGGCTGGAATGAAGAGTATATGTGAGGGTGAGGTGGGATGGAAGACAGAAAAGGGAGGTAGGCATCATATCATGAAGCCAGCCTTAAATACTTAGCTCAAGTAATGTGGAAGTATTTTAAGTAGGAAACCTGTAAGGTTAGACTTGACGAATGTTATTGGAAGGATAGAGAAAGTTCCCCCAACTAATTTTCTCTGAAGTATGTCACAGTCAGGTCAAAGCAAGGACTTGTGGAAATGGGGAATAGGCTGGGTCTCCAGTGGGAGAGGGGGGTGTGGTGGGAGAAGCAGCAAAGCTCCTTGTAGAGACTTCAGATGAAGACTAGAGTTTGGGGGAGACAAGTCAGTAGCTGAAGACTACACTAATTAGCTGTAGAGCTGGTGCTTCTGAGTGAAAGCTAAACAGGAATAATGATTCCAAAGCCTTGCTCTAAGGTGGCCCTATTTTCCCTATTTTCAACATTCCCTGCTATGTGTGGAAATGAGTGGCAGGCATGTTTATGGGAACAGTTGTACAAAATCCACACACAGATTGCAAGTTCACCATCACCCTGGCGTTTCGCCATCATACTTTCTAAGAGCTGCATTTATTTGTTTGTGCTTCATCTCCTTCTGTTCCCTGATCCCCTGGGGGTAGAGATTATGAAGAACAAAAGCATCATTGATTGGTCAGCATCAGTCAAGGAGGTTGTCATGGGGTCTAGACACTAGTTCCAGGTCCTTGAGAATGGGAAGCCTTCCACTGATGCACATCTGGATAAACTAGTTACCTTGAAAGATAACAGAATCAAGATTCAAAATGTTCATGACAAGAAGGAACCCCGAGCCAAAACCAATGATGTGAAATTTAATAGTGGTAAATGTTGTCAGTTAATACAGTGCAGGACCGAGAGAATTGGATTTGGCAGGCATTTGAATGAGAGGAGTTGCGGGGAAAGGCGAAGGCGGTGAGTTGACCATGGCTGTACATGAGCTCTCAGTTGATTGCCAGATATGAACTTGTCTTACACTTACGTAATGAGCTCACAGGGTATGGATTGTGGGTCATGATGGTGTCACCACCCTTGAGCTGTCAGTCCACCATGGAAGATTGTGCTCAATTCTGGGCACCCCGTTCTAGGAGGTATGTTGACATGCGACTTCTCAGGTGTCATAGATGTTGCAAGTTGTCCACAGGGAAGATTTTGGCCAGTACACATTTAAAAAAATTCACCCAAAAGATGTTTTAAAAATGTTAAATGTGAATATTTTCACTTGGAACCTATACTCTCTAGGTCCCCACAGCTTCTAAATCTTTATTGTCTTATATCCAGCACTCACATTTCACTATGGCCTTTACCCTATCAATTTAAACTTGTGGTCCTTGAATTAAAGCAGTGATTCCCAATTCTAGCACCAGGATCACCTGAGAAACCTTTAAACACAGATTCTCTACTTCTGCATCTGGCCATGATGGAGTATCTGGTACTGACTAGCTTTTCTGCCATAAACAATTACAGATTAGTTAAAATATGTATTATAACTGTTTTCAGATGTAAACAACAGGCAGGGAATCCCTGAAAGAATAAATTCAGCCTTATAGTTGCTGTGAACAAGAACAAAATAAAATAGCAAGATGCTACACTTAAACCCAAACATACTGGCAATCACATTAAGTATAAATGGCCTAAAGATCAAAATTTAAATGTAGAAATTATTAGATTGAATAAAAAGGCAATACCCAATTATGTGTCTACTAGAAACATACTTTGAATATAAAGGCACAGATAGGTTAAAAGTGAAAGGAAGAGAAGAGATATACTATGTAAACACTAATCAAAAGAAAACAGAAGTGGCTTTATTAATATAAGACAAAGTAGGCTTTGGAGCAAGGACTATTATCAGAAATATGGATAATATTTATAATGATAAAGGAGCCAACTCATTAAGAATATGTAACAATACTATTTAGCACTGTGTGTACCTGATAACAGAGCTTCAAAATACATGGAGCAAAACTGACAAAACAGAAAGGAATAAACAAATCTACAATTATATTGGTGATTTCAACTCTCTCAGTAATTGATATAACAAATACATAATCAGTAAAAATACAGGAGACTTGAACAACATTATGAGTGAACTTGTCTTAATTGGTATTTATGGAGCACTGCAGCCAAACTGCAGCAAACATGATTTTCACGTGGACCATTTATTGAGCTTTATAAACCATATTCTAGCCCATAAAACAAGTTTCAGTGATTTTTAAGAATTGAGATCATGTGGCATATATATTCTTAGACTGCTTGAAATAAGTGACATTTATTAACAAGTGTGAAAAAATAAATAATTCATACAACCTGTTCAGGATGTCCCAACTTATGATTCTTTTATATTTCCTGGTCATCTCCTTGCATGAAAGATTCATTCCAGGCAAAAATCTCATTTCTAGAGACAAACTTTGTTACCCTTAAAATCAGTGTCAGGGAAACGGAATCCAGAGACTCAGCTAGACATAGGGTCATTTAGGGGTTTAGACTAAGGCATCATCTCTAGGATGAGGGGTGCAGACATCCATCGATATTTATAAGCAAGGTGCAAGTACATCTGAAATATGTCTACCAAATCCACATTATTTGAATTCCTCTAATTTTACCAAATGAGAGCCCTTTTCTAACATTTGTTATGCTAATCAACAGGCTATTATTTTTACCTGTGAAAACCCATTTCTGACACCGTATGCTAATTAACCAAGCTGTGCTTATTGATAGAGACAAGAAAGGCAGAAATGCCACCTGTGAGCATGGGTTTTCTGAATAGAGTGCCAGCTGAACACCTGGGCCATCTTGGCTGATACCTGCATCATAGCTTCAGTCAAGTAAGACACATCCTCTCACACTTTGTATGGTGAAGTATTTCAAAGTAAATTCTACACATTGTAACATTTGCCTAGACGGTCTCCCCTTCTTTTAAAGATGTCCAGGAAAGGATGCCCGTTGGCCTCCGCCTTGCAACCTATCCCAATATCTCATGAAATCATCAAGGTTTCCTTTCCCCTTTCCAAAACTGCTTCCAGGAACAACTTTATCCTTATTTTCAGAGCCTCCTTTAAAATACACGCAGCCTCTAGTGCCTGCCTTGCCTGGTGACTTCGAAAGACTCTCAGTTCTCCAGGGCAGAGTGGGTTTGGCCGCCTTCCCTGCTGGTGTGTTTACAAATGAAGGATCATCCTGTAGCCACATAAATAAATGGCTATGAACTTTCTTTCTGTGGTTGTGGCACTAATTGTTGTATGCTCAGATAGTTATTTCCAGTGATCACTTTCTTCACTCGTAGCCCCTGCTAAAATCAAAGGAAGGACTGGACCTATTGAGAGGTGGGACATGCCGACAGGCATTTCCTCATTTTTCTCTATGGAGGATTTTGGAGCCTAAGATATCAGACATTGCTGTTAAGAGGCCAGCGCCTGGGCTAAATGACTCCTGTTAAATGAGGAGAAATGGATTTTATTTGTTTTTCACTTTTTATTTTGAAAGTTTCAAAATTCCAGAAAAATTTAAAAAATAATACAAAGAACTCCCTCATATCGGCACTCTCATTTATCAGTTGTTCATGTCTTGCCACATGTGCTCTCTCATTCCTTCTTTCTGTATATATGAATATATTATTATTAAGCCATTTAAGAGAATATGGCAGACACCATGTCTCTTTATCCTTATAAACTGTATTTTCCAAAAACAAGAATTTTTTTTTCTTATAGTGTAATTTTCAAAACCAGGAATTTTAACGTTATCTATTCTACAATCCATATTGAAATTTTAATTGTCCTAATAATGCCTTGTATTGCAATTTATGGTTGGTATATCTTTTTTAGTCTCCTTTAATTTGTACCCTTTGTCTTTCATAACATTGGCATTTTTGAAGAGTAAAGGATCATTTTGTTGAAGGTCTCTCAATTTGGGTTTTCCTGATTTACCTCATGACAAGATCCAGATTATGCATTTTTAGTACATCACAATTCAATACATCGCAACAGGAGGCCCAGTCTCTCCGTGAGTTCCTGTTACAGTGATGTTAGCTTTAATCGCCAAGTAATGGTGGTGTCTGCCAGATTCCTTCACTGTGAGATTACTGGTTTTTCTTCATGATTATTACAAAATTTATGAGGAGAGTCTTTGAGACTCTCCTTGTTCCTCATCAGATTTTCACCCATTGTTTTTAGCATGCAGGAATTGTTTTTGGATTGTTGTACCTACATAGACAGGAATTTGAAGGAGGGATTGGAGAAACTCCCTTATTAAATTCTCTGCTCATTTTTTGTCCCTGTTCTTTAAAACCATCGAGTACTTCCTAAAGAAAGTAAGTATTTTAGGTTATTCCAGTTGAGAATATAGATTATTTTACTTTTAAATGACTGTGGTTATGTGGGTGTGTGTATTTGGGGGTGGGGAAGTGAGCAAAACAAGTGGAGATGGGAGAAAGAAGCTTGACCAGAGAGAAGGGAGTAAAGGAAATCTTGTTGAATGAGCAGTTGATTTGATATTGTCAGTGATTTTAAAGAATACAAATCATAAATGATATTAAATTATATAAAGAATACAAATCACAAATGATATTAAAGAATACAAATCAACAGCCAGATGAAGAGATACGTAGAGATCCCGTGCAAAGGAGCTTCTGTCCTGGTGGAGCTCTGGGCCTAGCACAGGTGGCATGTGGACGTGTTCTGTTTTTTCAACATGGAGGCTCTCTTTAAAGGACTGATGAGTTGTCCTTTTGGATTTTTATGGAGACTTCCTTACGTAGTCCTGATTGACCAAGTCATTGGCTATTGGCAATTTAATTCAGCCTCAGGCCCTGGAAATTTGGGTATGGGACTGAAAGTTCCAGTCTTCAAATCTTGTGGTTATCTCCTATTGGAAACCAGCCCCCACCCATGGGTAGGGTCCAAAAGTCACCTCATTAACATGATAAAAGACCACTTTTACTGTTATCACTTAGGAAATTCCAAGGAGTTTGGGAGTTGTGAGCCAGAAAGTGTAAATGAAGACCAAATATATCTGAGAAATATGTTTTAGTCATCTGAACATCAGTATCTCACTGTTTCATATTGTTCATCATGCTTTCATGTGAAACAGGTCTTTTTTTGAGATGATCATATTTCTTTGATTCTAAGAGTCTGTTGATTGTAAGGCACACGTTTATATCATAAAATACTTTTAAAAACTTAATGTTTAAATTGTCAATATATGATATCAGAACATATGTGGTAGAACCCATTATTTATGCTCATTCATTCATTCAGTCATTCACTCACTCAGCATTATCCAACATAAAATTATGTGCAGTTTTGGTGAGGAAGTACAAAGAATTCCCATCAGAACTTAGCTGAAATTCAAAAAAATAAAAAAAGATATTAGAGTAGGATAAACTTGAGTCCGCTCCTTGTTACATCATTTCCTAGCTTTATGATCTTGGGAAACTCATTTAACTTCTGTTTCTTAGTCCTCACCTATAAAATGAGGTTAATAATATCATTTTGTAGTGCTGTTGTGAGGATTGGTAATAATATTTGAAAATCATTTAGCTTAGTGTCTGGCACATAATACAGTCCTTATTTTTTTAGAGTAGGCACTCAACGAGTTTTTGTAACTTGATTTATAGGCATACAATTAATATGCATTGTTATAAGAGCGAATTACAACTGGTCATTCCTTTTGATGTTGAAACTGCATTCTCTCCACTCTAAAGGAAGCTGTTTTGTTCCATTTCCAGTGGAGATGAAGAACAGCTGGACACCAAGCCTTTGATAAAGTCTGAGGACAGAGGTGGATGTACCCCTACACTGGTCTTGAAACTGTAGGAAAATGATGTGTCACACCCATGGAGGTGTTAGACATTTGGTGGTCATTTCTTTCTAGTCCTCTCTGGCAGACTACATGTCTGCTCTCACTAATTGTAGTTATATTCCTGGCTGTCAGTGTTAATGACAGGGCTGGGTGCCATTGCCATTTGGATTTGTTGACCAGTGACAGTTATTTTCCTAACATGTTCCAAACTTACTTAAAACCATGCTACAGATTTTCGTCCCTGGCTTTTCATTAGTTTTTTTTCTCTCTCTCTCTTTTTTTTTTTTTTCATTTTCATTTTGAAATCTGTACGCATTTTTTTCTGGCATGAGTAGAGGAAGATGGGGGTGGGGAAATACAATCAAATCCATATGTTTGTGATGCATTTACCCTGAAATAATAAGAACGCATATTTGGGAAAGTGCCTTAGAAGCCATTGTTATAAGTCTCACTCTGGCCTCTTTACCTTCTCTGCCCATGCTGCCACTTACCAGGCTCCGAGAAGGTCAGGTTCATATGGGGACACTGCTCTCTTCTCCTTTCTTGAGGCCTTCATCTCTAGGATCTTGTCTCTTTCTCTGTATCCCCAAGATGAGGTGAAGGGTAAATGATTGAATCTTCACTTCTCTCTGGAGCCTCAGTAATCATAGCTGATTATTGCTACCATAGCTTCATACCTCATCTAGAGATTATTTCTTTTATCATTGGGAAGGCCAAGGATTCTTGGTTGACACCAGTGCCTCAAGCAACTGCTGAGTGGCCCCTGTGAACTCCTTAACTCTGATGGCTTTTTTATTTCCTCCAAGCTCATGTCAGTTTTCACATCCGATTATTTTTAAATTCATTTCCTTTCTTTCACCTCAATTCCTTTTGGTATGTATTTTAAAGAGATATTTATCCTTTATGTATTCGCTGTCATGAGTTCAGGGTTCTGAAAGAATTTCAGGGGAGGTTTGAATAAGGGATCCATAACTTTTCCCTAAGATCTGGATGCTGAGTTTTTTGGGGCCTGCCATGCTTAGGAGTATTGCTCCTCAAATTACTTTCCAGATTATGGCATTATCTTGTACTCAGTTACCTTGAGTTCCATGCCAGTGATCTGGAAGCATGTAATCTTTGACTTAAGCCTCAAGCTCTGCTAGGATTCTACACTGGTATACCAATGAAAAGAAGGCACTGGGAACAAGGTGGCTTCTAAGCTCAAAGAAGCTCCTCCTCCTCTAATCTTTAAGTTAAAAGTTGCTGGGAGAAAGCTCATGGGGAGCAAAGGCTACCCACATGTAGATTCTTCCAGGGGAATCAGGAACCTGGTCACAGACTGGTGCTGCCTCTGAATAGCTTTATTCCTCAATGGCTTCCATGCGAATCACCTGAAGTTTTCTTCTGCTTGCCATTACCTGACACACAGAGGTGCTCACTTCACAAGTTCCTCATTCATGGATTTGACAGGATTTATCAAGTGCTGGGAGAGGGCAGAGCCTTGTGCAATGCCCAGGTGGGGAGAAAAAGATATATAAGCCCTTTCAGTACTTGCAGTAAGGCTGGGGGGATAAGACACAACCTCTTGAATAATGAGAGTAGAGCTGAATGAGCGCAGGCAATGGAGGCAGAAGACATGGCATCAGTCCCAGCATCTCATAACTGGTTGGCTTTGGGTCAGTTGTTTAAATCTTTGACCTTCACTTTCTCTTCCAAAGAGTTGTTGGGAGAATTGCATGTGATAGGGTGTGTGAAGATACTTTATAAAGTGCTGTGCAAATTTTCAGGATTGTTGATCCTAATAATAAAATAGCTGTATAGTGTGGAGGAACTAAGTTCTAGCAGGTACCAGGTGAGGTATGAAGACATATGTCCACCAGTGGTGCTCATTACTGGTGAGGGGTGTGAGGAAGGAATGACTGGGTTGAAGAGATGGGATGGGCTTAGGGGAAAATATTTTGATAGTCTCCCATGTAGCCTTGGCAAGTCTACGCATCTTTACCCCCAATCAGGATACACGAGGATAGGATTTAGATGATGTTAGCTTTGACAGCTTTTCCAGCCACTTTTATGTCAAGTGTTGAGCCTGTGCTCCTTAGTCATTACTAGGGTTTACTGCTCACCACACCAAAGGCTACAGTAGGTGCTGGGCAGGGCACCGGATGGGAAGGATTTCTGAGCTAAGGTAGTGGACATTCTCAGAGGCAAAGGCAGTCCACTATGAAGAGATTAGAGGGAGAAAACTATTCTGACAAACTCCTAAAGAAAAGATTTATGGTGCTCAGGCTAATACATACATCTTAATAGTTAGAAAAACAGTTTTTTTTATTTTTATTCTTTTGTAATTTTTAACATGACTTATAGGAGCATATAGTGATCTTCTGGGTCAAGAAGAGACAATGGAGTTTATTCCTGTTTTGTAGGATTTCTTTCTGTCTCTGTCTGTCTGTCTGTCTCTCTTTCTCAGTGTGTGTGTTATCCCTATTCTCTTATTCATTAATCATTCTCTAGTGGTAGAGGAGGGGGGCACAATTAGCAGTGGAAAG
The DNA here is from genome assembly GCA_004027375.1 of Macroglossus sobrinus. Classification (NCBI taxonomy): domain Eukaryota; kingdom Metazoa; phylum Chordata; class Mammalia; order Chiroptera; family Pteropodidae; genus Macroglossus; species Macroglossus sobrinus. Next base: position 83,328 of record PVKZ01003245.1, read on the forward strand.
ACAGGGTTTAGAGTTGGTGAAACAGTGGAGCAGTGTCTGGGATCAAAGACTCTCAAGATAGACTTTGGTTGGAAATTCGAATGTGTAGCTGATTGATGTGGACCTTGGGCATGGGATTTAAATTTTTTGAGATTTGTTTTATTTATCTACAAGTTTCTAACTCACAGAATATGATTAAACTATTTATGTATATAAAAAGCAGTGGGGGTGCTCAATAAATGTTCTTTTTCATCCCCAACTTGGTGGATGAGAGGGAAGCAAATTTGGGAAAAGAGAAATCATCAAAAAAAGGTACATGCCCAGCAACAGAACAGACATGGTTATTTTTAAGGTGAGAAATGCACCTTGAATTTGAAAGGAAAACAACCAGAGTCTAAGTGAGATTTCACATGGATGGACAATGAGGGAGGAATGTGGGCTGCAGAAGCTCAGGATGGGTGTGTCCCATATCTTGGTGAAGAGCAGACTTAGCCTGGAAGAGCTGGGCTCTAGCTCTCAGCTTTCATAGAAGTTCTGCCATGGCATCAGTTCTGCAAAAATGTCAACAATATTTTCCATGAACTTTTAGTAAATTTTGTGCTGTGTATCAAGACATTTCTTTATCATCCTTTCAACATAAAATATAACTGGATCCTTGGCATGATTGTTACATGTCGTCGTGCTGGTCTGTCTACTCCTTAAGAATATTGAAAAACAGTGAAAAACAATTCTTTTGTCATATAGGAAAGGTTGTTTTTTTTTTTAAACATGCAAATATTATGGACTAGAAAGTCAAAACAGTTCTTCAACCTCTTATTCTAATCCCTGGCTCCCTTTCTTTTTGGAGGACTGGAGTAATAAAATCACAGTTAACTTGTGCTGGAATCCTCTGCTTTAGAATTTTTAAAGCACTTTTTCCTTTGTTGTCTTGGTAGATATTTGTAACTCAATGGGACGAAGGTCATTTTTATTTAATAGTGACACTTACTTGCTAAGGGACCTTGAAGCAGGACCATTCTGTGACAGCTGTGCAGATTATTTGCTGACAAAGGCAACTGGTCAGGGGGTATAAAGGGGCTGAAATTCACCCCATACTCTCACCATGTCATGAATACCAGCACCTCTTTCTTATCATACTAAAGTGGGCTTTGGTCTTTCCATCTACAAAATAAGATTAATTTTCGAATCCTTATGTTAGAAGGACTGCGTATTTTTAAGTGTATTTTTTCTCAACTAGATTGAGAATTGGCACACGATGCTGGTGCTGATGATGATGCTAGCTAACATTTCTGAGTGTTTACTATGTGCCAAGTGCTGTTTTAAGCAATTTGTATATATATTAACTCCTACAGTTCTTCTAACAATCTTATAATGTATGTTCTCTATTTTTTCCATGTTAAGCTCTGGTCTCTAATTATAACTCTGCCCAGTAATTGGCGGTGATTTTCGACAAGTCTCGTAATGTCCTACAGCCTCAGTTCCCTAATCTGTAAAATGAGAGGACTGTAACAGATCAGTAACTTCTAAGTCATCTCACCCCCTATTTTGATTCATGAGCCTTGTATGATTTAGGGATGAGGTGACATACTCAAGTGGATAATTGAGGATTAAGGGAAATCCACAAGGGATGGGGATACCCCAGGGAAGAGCAATGGTGGGGAATCATTAGCACTTGTAGGCTCAAAGGGGCAGGAGGGGAGGTTGGGGTTACAGAATCCAGAGTGAGCAGTACTGAAGCTACCATGTAGGGACACCTCTGAGAGGAGCCGTGGCACCCATTGTGGCCAGACATTGGGGTGGAAATCAGTGTCCCATCGTCTTTATTCCCCCACTCTTCCTTTTTTTCTGTTGGTGCCTCCCATTGGCCAACCCAGAAGCCAGAGAGCAGGGGGCCTGGTTGACACAATGCACTGAGTCACCCTCTTGGGGCAGAGACCTGGTGGAGCTGGTGGGAGAGGGGGTCTGCAGCTCTGCACAAGCCGTCTTCACATGTATCATCCCCTGAACTCCCTTAGAAATTTTTTTAAGTCAATATAAGGAAAATTATGGAGAAATGATTCTAAGTAAACATTTTAAATATTAGTGGATATTATGCTATAGAATTTATTGCATACAATCTTTTATAATATTTATCATACATAAAGACAAGTTTATCCTTTTCCTTTTAAACAGATGGCACATACTATTTATGTTATCAAATTAAATTATGCAAGAAAAAAACATGTTTCAACAACTACATTTTTAAATAGCAGAGTATGTCATTTTTGGTTTGGATAATGATGTATATGAAAACTTAGATTAAAATTTATCAGCATATTACAACTTTAATCGACAAACAACAACAACAACAACAACAACAACAACAAAACCACTTTTATGACCTGAAATTTGGTATGGCTGCACTTTGAGTTAAAATTGAACTGGTATATTATCTAATATTTATCCTTCATTTCTAAAAATAAGCTAAAAGAGAAAGTTTTAGGCTATTTTGGCAAGGGTTACTTTGCAGATCGTACATGGCTGTCGGGGACAACCTCTAACTTCCATAAACAAAAAGCCAATTGGATATAATTGGATTTAATAACTTTTTCCATTTTAACATTGTTTTTTGGTAATGACAATATCTTTATATGTCAGTCGTATGCAATTTATGGATCTGTGTGAATATCAGCAAGGTAAATTTATTGAATTCTTTCTTGCCATTTTTATGCTCTTCATTAATATGCTATATTTCACCATCAGTATTCCTCATGTTTCCATTTTATTTAAAGATTGGTTATAGGTAACAAACAACATTTAAGAATGAAAATGAAAACAATATTAAATAGCCAAAACCACTAGGTGATAAATGATTGGGGGACTAGCCATGAGCATATGTCTCTAATCACCATCTGATGTGTACTTGGAAGCTCTTGTACTGCTCATCAGTAAACAGAAACTGTCTAAATAATCATTTCATGTATTGCTTTTTTTAAAAATAGAAATTGGAATACATGTCATCACGGCCCTTTCTGATGTGAATATGCTTCTGGAGGTTATAGGGTTTTGTAAATCACTGAGTGGAGAATTCTGTTTTAGTTGATCCTTAGAGTTCTTTTTTTTTTTTTTATTAAGGTAGAAAATAAATCATAAAGGCTCAAGTCTGCATTATCATCTACGCTGTTACCTAAGAGATACATGTCATGGTTAAAGTATAGGCTTGAAATCTGGACTCCTGAGTTAGAGTCCAGATTTCTCTATTGTTAGCTGTGTGACCTTAACACAAGTTACTCAGTCCCTCTGAGCTGTGCTCAACTCTCTCATAGAAGGACAGGCCTAGTAACCACCTGATGGGGTTATTGTGAGGGTTTAGCCATTCACTGAGCAAATGCTTATTAATCCACTGCTATGTGCCAGGCATATTCTAGGCACTAAGGAAACAATAAGGAACAGGAAAGAAAAAGTGTCTGCTCGCTTGAAGCTTACATTCTAGCAGTGGAGATGGACACAAACTTAGAAAATTGGATAAATTTAGAAAACAATGTTAGGTAATAATAGTGTTATGAAGAAAAATGAAGCAAGGTGACAGGTTGGCTGACATTTGGGATGGGTGATCATAGAAGACCTTTCTGAGAAGGTGATGTTGCAGCAGAGACAGAGGAAGTGAGCGTGAGATCTGAGGAAGGCGTGTTCCAGGTAGAGGGCACAGCCAGGAAAGGCCCTGAGGTAGGAGCAGATATGGTATGTTTGAGAAACAGCTAGGGGTCAGTGAGCTGGAGCAAAGCCAAAAAGAGGGACACCAGGAGAAAATGAAATTGGATTTTTGACTAGTGCAGGGCTCGGAGGTCTAAATCAGGACATTCCAGGGAACAGCCTTCAGGTTAGAAGCTCCCTTTCCTCTTCCATCATAAGGAGGCCAACTCTTCCTCTTCACCTAGATACTACCCTGTAAAGGGAATGGCGGTGGGGAGATCACTGGGCTGGGAGAGACCATTCTGATGGGGAGATTGAACCTTGAATTGACTGAATATTTAACCCATGTTTGCCCCATCTCATGGTTTCACCAAGGACAGGCCTTTGCTGGCTTACCTGGCTTCTTTTGTAGCTGGGAAATTCCAGGATATCTTCTAGAGAACTAACCATCATGAACTTTAATTAAAGGCTCAGAACTTTCTCTTTGGGCGCTTGCCTTTAAATGCTGTCTGACTTGAGGGAAAGAGAATAGACAGGTCAATCTCCAGAGAAACTGTTGGTCTGTAGGACATATGGTGTCTTTTTAAAACCATTTTAAAATCAAAGTATAATATACATATAGAAGAGTGTATATGTACAATATTCAGTTTGCTAAAACTGAATACAACCATGCAACCAGCACACAGATCAAGGAAAAACATTGTTAGCACCCTATGAATGTTGTCAATCTTTTGTATTAGATTCTTGCTTAACATATTAATTATAATTATTTTAAAGTCTATCTGATAATCCTGGCATCTAGATCAACTTTGATTTTGTTGCTTTCTTTATGACTTGACAATGGATTTATTATTTTTTGTGTGTCTCAAGGTTTTTTATTGAATTCTGGACCTTGTTTTTACACAGCAGAAACTGAAGTAAATGATATTTACTCCTGAAAATGTGCTTATGACTCTTTTGTGAGGTTGTTAGTAAGGGGAGCGAAGTCCATCTAGTCAGAAGTTGCTGGGTTTGGATTTTGTCATTGCTGGAATCACCTTCACTATACCACAGACTTCAGATTTTTTTCAGCAGTAGGATGCTATTACCACATGCTTCTTGTTGGCCATGAAAGGCTGAGAATTTGTGCTCTGTGTTCCATTTCTACCCTCAGCTCTCAGTCCTTTGCCACAGAAGGGTCTCTCCTGCCCCTCCCCCAGCAGCAGATGCTGATCTTGTTACGTGGTGCTTAAGGCTTTTGATTTGAAGGAGGGATGGTCCTAGAGGATGGATAGGCTTTCATGCCTGTGTGCAACTAAGAGGGCCCTCTCCATTTTCCTGCCATGCCTGTTATTTCTCTCCTAAGTACTGGGTGGCAGTCATTGAATAGGAGCTTGTGAATGAGTGTAAACTCCTCTTGTGTCTGGAGCTCCCAGTTATTTTAATCTGCCATGCTAACCTACACTCAGCCTTTTAGGATTAAAAAAAAATAGCTATTTCTTCTTACTTGCTTTTATGGTGACTACTTTTTCTTCCCATGCTCTGCCAGATGCTCTGAAACTATTTGTGTGTCCCATCTTTCCTTAAAGGGACTTGTCTCTTTTTTATTTTTATTTTTTAAAATTAGTTCACCTGGTTATCTTGCAATCTCCACTCTCTGATGGGTTCAAGAAAAGTTTTGATTTCACAGATTATCCAGATTTCTCTTGTTATTAGGAGGGATGCTACATTTTTTTGTAGTTGTCTACATTCTAAATGGGAACAGCATTGCTGGTAGTGGATAAAGAGACTCTATTCACTGTTGTTCTTGCTCTTTAGTGCTTCCATCAAAAAGTGGGCTGAAGTCCCATTTTCCTCCTGGATTTTATGTCAGAGGCTCTTGAGAAATAAAATATACTGCTCTTCTGTGGATTATATTTTTCTCATCAGGTGTCCATAACCAATATTTATCTAAGGGAAAATTCTTTTCAGGAGCTTAAGGTCAATTTACTAACTTTATGAGCTGAGGGATCAAACAGATATGGCTTGGTAAATTTTCTTTTAAAAATAAAAAAATTGTTTTAAATTATAAGAGTAGTTCATTAACAAAGTAGAGAGTTTAAAAATGCAGAAAGATGGAAAAGAAGTAAAGCCACCCATAATTTTATTAGTACATAATTTCTGTGTTTTGTTTAAATAAACTAGTTCCAAAAGGTGTGTTTTTCTGTGGGTTGAATGCTTTGGCACTCATGAAATGATGATGTGTTATTCATATTTGCCTAGTGAAGATGCCAAAATTTATGGCATATTTTTAGTTTGCTATTTAGTTTGCTGGATTACTTCTCCTAGCTATTTCACATGAGCAGCCAGGACAGGTGTGTATATGTGTTTCCAGTGAAATGTAATTCATTTCAGAAAAGACCAGTTGTTAATTTCTTGTGCTCAGGTTCCTCTTTTCTTGTGTAACCACCTTTAATAAAAATCCACTTTTATTTACACTGATTCATTGTCAGGTTTAGAACCAAAAGAAATGAAGAAAGTATATAATGCCTTAATATGTGTTATATTTTCTTTCTTTTCCAGAAAGTATTTTGGAGAAAAAATTGGACTGTATTTTGCCTGGCTGGGATTATATACATCATTCCTCATCCCATCTTCTATAATTGGGGTGATTGTATTTCTTTATGGATGTGCAACAATTGAAGAAGATATTCCCAGGTAAGATGGTTTTAAAGAAAAAGGCTCAATTCCCATATGTTAGTAGTTTGGAGTTTCAGCTGAGTTGTAAGTACATTTCACACACTTCCTTCCAAAGTCCTCACCCTCTATCCTTCTCTTACCACACCCATGACCTTTCTCCATAGAAAGATCTGGGAGCTGCAGTTCCTGCTATGGCTTCAGAGCCATCCTGAAGGTGGCCTACTTCCTTTCCTTGTCAAGCTCTTCTCCAGGGCCAGGGTCCACTGTGGACAGGTGGATAATACCTGATGAAAAAAAAAAAATCATGCCTGAGAAATGCTTTTTCCTTTTAATTGCATGACTTTTTTCTCTGGTTTCCCATAAGATCAAGGCCTTGGGTAGAGATCACATTCTATATGGTCAAAGACTGTAGGGATAAAATACTGTGAGGCTGTCTGTAGAAACAGGAAGCTCTGGAGCTGAGGAAGGCCCAGCCTCTGATTCAGGAGTCAGAATTTGTAAGAGGTAACAGGCCTCATAGTGGGTTTTTTGGATAGCCAAGAGATGGAATAAAGGTTAGTCCTTATGGAGAGGAGAGAGCCTATCAAGAAAATAAGCACTTAAAAACAGCATCCTTCAGCACTGGTACCTTTAGTGCTAGCTCTTGTGACTGGATAGTTCACTTCCTAAGTCTTAACTTCCTTGGCTGTAAAAATGGTAATAATAATACTGCCTGGTGTTATTGTGAGGATTAAAGTAGATACTGCCTGGCACACAGGAGAGTATTAATAAATGATTTTTGAATGAATTACTATATGTGGAAATAGAGTAAAAGGGACAAAAGAGACACTTAGCCAATATTTAGAATTTAAATGTCTTCCATCTTCGAGATGGAGCATGGCTGGTACATTTTAATGTTCTTTCAGTTGCAAGTATAAAAATGCAACCTGCACTAGCTTAAGAGAAAAAAGGAAATTTAGAAAGATTCCGTGGCCTCTCAGGAGACCTGATGGCAGGCATGCAGCTAACCTCAGGAACAACGGAAATGGGAACCGCTTCAGTGTATCTCCGGTCTGATTCTTTCTAGTATTTATTTGTTTCCCTACAGATATTCTCCTTTGGGCATAAACAATGCTGCTAATAGCTCATGGGTGTTATATTTTAGAGCTTTATACTCCATTGGTCCCAAGTGAAAAAGTCTGTGGTTCGTTTTGGCTTAGGTGGAGGCCCTGGGCCAACCAATCGTGGCTGTAGTGTGTGATTACAGTGTACCAACAGAATGTCCCCTCAGTATCTGAGTGTATAAGGACACTGGGCAGAATATGAGAGTCTTCTATAATGGGGGATATTTCTGCAGGGAGTAATGGACATTCCGAAGAAAGGGCCAAAAGCTGTGCTCTTGAGGAAAGCATATCTACCAGTGACAGGGGCCAGCTGGCTCTTCTTGACACTATGTCATTCTATAGAAATGGTCTTGCAAATTAGAGAAACTAGAGGTGGCATTGTCAATAGTTAGAATAAAGCTAAATTATTTGGTATAGTCATCACCCCTTATCTGCAGGGCATACACTTTAAGACCCTCAGTGGGTCCCTAAAACTGTGGATAGTACCAAACCCTATATACATTGTTTTTATCTTATACATACATACTTATGCTAAAGTTTAATTTATAAATTAGGTATAATACTACTAATAAAATAGAACAACTATAACAATCTACTGTACTAAAGGTTATATGAAAGTAGCCTCTCTCTCAAATTATCTTATTGTACTATACTCATCATCCTTTTTCTTGAGATGATGTGAGATGATACAGTGCCTATACGGTGAGATGGACTGAGGTGAATGACACAGGCATCATGACATAGCATTAGGTGATATACTTTAAAACAAACACTATGCTACCATGACAATCGATCTGATAACCAAGATGGCTAATGGGCAGATAATGTGTACAGCTTGGAGGTGTTGGACAAAGGGATGATTACTGTACCACGTGGAACAAAGTGAGACAGCATAAGATTTCATCACACTACCCAGAGTAGTGTGCAATTTAAAACTCACGAATTGCTTATTTCTAGAATTTTCCATTTAATATTTTCGACCTGTGGTTTACCATGGATAACAGAAACCACAGAAAGCAAAACCGTGGATAAGAAGGGACTACTGTATAAGAGGCAAGGGTTTGCATGTTTTTGTGTATAAAACTCCAGTATCATCTGTCCACTGTTCTTGACCAGGGGTCAGGGACCTGTATCACATGAGCTACATTGTTGGGGTTCTCCTTTTCCAAGGCCATCTTGTATGAGGAAAGAACTAATATCAAGCAAACACCTACCTGTGCCAGGCATGGTGCTAGGTGCTTTTATGTACTAGTTTATTTGATCCTGTAGAGATCAACATTGTAAACTCTATATGAAAGGTATTTTTTCACCTAACAGAAATGGAGAAATTGGTGCTACTGAAGTCACAGAACTTGGCCAACTTCAATAACTGATAGTTGTCAGGGTTGGAATTTGACCTCTGCTGCCTCCTGCTCCAAAGTCTTTCTTTTTTTCAATAAGCTGTGAAATCTTCCAGGGCTTTATATTCTTCTCAGCAGCCCAAGTAGCTTCAACCAGCTTTGTCTGGAGTATTCTCAGAAAATACAGCTCCTGTGTGTCCCTTGCCCAGTTGTGATCCCTAGAGAGCTACACCTCAGGTTGATCAGAACTGGAAAACTATACGTTGCATAAAGGACCAATTCCAGTACAGTATGTGGGGCATTAGTGTGCTGGTTTACATCAGGACTTAGAAGTTGTACTCTGGGTCCCCATATGGGGATACATGTGACAGTGACCACTGCTGCTGGAAATGACCATGGTCTATACATGCTGCAAAGATACATGCTTATGCACATGCATACTCACTCATATGTGTGCAGGCATATATGCATGTAAAATGAGATCATTATCATTGTAGATGTATCATATTGCTTGTCAAAGTATGTGATGTTTTACAAATTGTGGGTAGCAACCCATTAATGGATTATGGAATCAATTTAATAGCTATCTATTAAATGCAATAGAATAAGATAGGATAGGGTGTAATGAAATGCAGTATTAGTTTTCTTCATAAGAAGGAAACACAAAGATTGTTGCATGAGATTTTATTTAGTTATAGAAGAGTGTATATTAGGAAAGGGTATGTATGTAGTTGCATACTGGGATCTGATATAAAAGACTTTTTCAAACTGTAGGTCACAGTCAAAAATGTTTCAAATTTACTGTTATAAAATTGAAATTTTGGTTGTTGGTTTTTCAGATTCAGAGTAGGATGTGGCAAATCAGGAAGGTGTAAACGATAGAAGAAAAATAAGTATTTTATGTTCTTTTTTTTTTTTTTAAAGAACCGTTGTTGAATCGTAATTGTATGTCCATCTAAAGTTCAAGCTCCGTGGACTTGATGAAAATTCACAAAATATCACTACTCATCAACAAAAGAATGGTGTCCAAATTCCAATACTAAATCTAAACAAATTCAAACCCTTTCAGGATCTGTGTCTATCAGCCACTAATAAGCACGATTAAAAACTTGCACTATTCCTGGGATTATTTTAGAGATTTCTAATTTGGGCATTAAGCTTGGAAGTTACTATCTATGTATCATTTTTGAAAACCTTTTTATTTTAAAAACATTAAAGATTTACAGGAAGGTGCAAAGATAGTATGGAGGGGTATGATATTCTCACCACCCAGTTTCCCTCAATAGTTGTGTCTTATGTAACTGTAGTACAATATCAAAACCAGAAAATTTATATTATGTGGAACTTTAAATGGGACCTTTTATTGCCAATAACTTTGATATGTGAGATACAAGTACCACTTGTAAGTAATAATTCCATATGTGCATGATACATCTATAGAACTTCCTTCTACTTACCAAAGGATTGATTTCATTTGTTAGGCATTTGTTTACATAGGTAGGAAAGACTGGAGCATTAAAAAGAAAGTCGATTAATCTAAACCATATTGAAAAAAAATTGATTACTTTTGAGGTTTGAGACCTCAATAGCAGATGTTCTTTCTGAATTTCCTGAATAATTGCCTGGTTGTACCTTCTTCCTTTGTGTAAGCACCTAATTTATGAGCAATGAGTCACTCATTAAAAACCACTTGCTTTGGGGGCTTATCAACCTTTTTGTGTTTTCTAGAGAAAATGATAGATTGAAGAAATACACTATGAGAGTAACTATAGTTACTTCTAACTAGAAGTCTATGGATTATGCAGCTAGTTAATAACCTAGACATGATTTCAGTTCTAAGTGAGCTTCCGTCACCTTTCAGCTTGTCTAGAGGCAACGTCTCTCAGAAAATGTCATTTTAATGTCATCCTGAGACAGAATTTCTCCAGAATCCTATTCAAATGGCTTGCATTAAAAACAAAAACAGAAAACCCAACTCAATAAATATAAAGAATTCTGACTTCGGATTTAAATGCTATGGGGAATATTCATGTGATAGTGGCTGCCATTTTGTACAAATGATTGATAATTGACTGTAGTCTAATTTTAAAAGCAATAATTTACACAGCGCTTAAGTTTCAAAGTGCTTTGCACCCAGTTGTTTGCTAATACTTTATTAATTTCTGACCTGTTAGCACTGACTAGATTGAATTAGGAATTAGGCTGACTGGGATTATCCCCCTGTAGTCTATGTGTAAAACTAACAACCCTGAAAAACAAAGTCCCTATTACACATGCTTGAGGGGCAGCACTGAGAACTAATTTGTTCTCAGACATGGCTTAAAAACACAACTCTTTACTACAGTTTATACAGACCAACAATTTTCTGTGTGAATTTGTTTTCCAAGAGGGTACTCTCCTCTCTGAAAGTAGCAACTGCTTCTCAACTACAGCGAACACTGATCTGACGCAAAAGACTTTAAATAAACCTTGCCCTCTGGTTACCAATAAGAACTTGCTCAGGTGAATCTAGCATGGCTGAACTATTTGGTAAGATGTTATTATTTAATATAGTCTATGTGAATGAGTTACTGCTATTGACACTTGCCAACAGAGATCTTAGCAGCGAGACAGTGGAGGAACTAGGATTTATCCTCAGAGGCTTAGCGTTTCTCTTGCTTCACATAGAAGGCCTTTCCATGCTGTGGACTTAATAACTCATTAAAAACAAGCCTGAAAGCTGGTACTTGATGGATGGTGACAGCCCTCAGAAAAACCCTTCAACTTCCTAGTGAAGGGAAACTAGATCCAGGCATCTTTCTGATTGCCAGGATAAATCTTAGCACTTGCTTCAGCCCTCAGGGTATACCAGCTTAGTCTGGCAAGTGGCCTCCCGCTTGCCAGCCATGCTCTGTAGCACCCTCTGCTGCTTCTTTCCAGAGAAGATATAGCTGCTGTTTCAGCCTAAGATCTCCTGCATCCCCATCACTGTGTCTCTAACTGCTCTGCGAGAACATCCAATGCTTCATTTCCATGAAATCTTTAGTTCTCTACTCTTTTCCTCTAAACCATGAGCTTAACCATTCACCAGGAGGATTATTAAACACCAGAGTGATGAGTTCATTCATTTTCCTACCAATATATGGTATGGAGGGATATTAGTAAGCCAGTTAGGGCTTGTAGTTCTTTGATTCTTATTTACAAGCCCTCATACGAACCTAAATTTAATGGATCCAGCTCATTACCTAATGAAGGAATGGAATTTCAGATATACCCATCAGTCCATTAAATAGAAATGTAATGAGAATAGGTTAGAATGTAAGTCATGGTTATTTGACTCATGCTTCCCTCTCCATGTAGCAAAGAATCTAGACTTTGGAAGAATTTGCCTTATTCTTTCATTCTCCCTAATCCCATTTTATGGTTATGATAATTTTTATTAGGTCGAGGTTATTAATCCCCATTCCACAAAGTCTTGCAGCTGACACATTTAGAAAAGGTCTTCCAATCCAGATCTGACACCATTCTTATTCAAGTGGCTTTTTCTTCTAGAGGTGAGAGCTTGTGTTCGTTCAGCCACGTGTTCATGTTTGCTTCTCTTTGTGACTAGTATCACACATTTGTGAAACAGATAGTAGGTTTAAGAAGACAGCCTGTGTTTGAATGATGATGATGAACTCTAACTTCAGACTGTGATCTATTCACAATTGTTGGTGTTTTCCACCAACCTCATACACTCTACATATTCTGAAGGGGCCTTTATAAGGCATCATTCAGTGTATACCATCTCTGACAGATAGTCATTACTTTCTTTTGGGACACTTCTAGTAACAGGGGGTTCCACACCTCTGAAGGTGGCACATCCATTTTTTTTTAGACAAAGTACAAAAATAACACTCTCAAGGTGAAGAATCCAATTTCACCTTTTTAAATACACCTCATGTATGAAGTTGATAAGCTCAGTCATGGATTCAGAAGTGGGAGAGTTTTGGGGGGTGATTTGTGTGGGATGAATTCTGTTTGATCTCCATGTGACCCAGTAGCTTCTGTCTGCTTCAGCAAAGAGATGTGTGACCAGCAGAATGCCTTCACCATGTGTCCCCTGTGTGACAAATCCTGTGACTATTGGAACCTCAGCTCAGCCTGTGGTACGGCGCGAGCCAGCCACCTGTTTGACAACCCTGCCACTGTCTTCTTCTCCATCTTCATGGCTTTGTGGGGTAAGTGCTTATGGTTATTAGCCTTGCTTATGTGGGTGGTACTTTTAAATGGGTACAGTGGTCATGCTGTAATGGCTGTATTCTTTGGTTTACTTCCTTTAGCATTAGTCTTTATATTTCAGCGTGCATTTTAGGATCAACAGATTTCTCTCCTTTACTCATATGTGAATAGAATTAGGGATATTCTTATGCTTTATATATATTTTAAAAAGATGTAGTAATGTTAACCTTGTATTGGTCTCATGAATGATGTGTTCAGAATTTGAACTAAAGCATGTTTTGAAAACTCCTAGCACACCCATATAGCACCTCCAGGAACATCTACTAAGACATGTAAAGTTGTAGATATTATCCAAATAACACTCAGAGTGGTGGGTTCATGGCCATGGTCACAGAGTTAGCTGGTAGTGAAGATCTAAACCTAGTCTCCTTACTCTAGGTTCAGTGCAATTTCTAAGATACCATGGGTGTAGACTGTAGAGATTTTGCTAAATGCCAGAGTGTTGTTTTTAATATTCCCAGAACCAAAGGGATTCATGAAGGAAAGAACAAATAGTTCCTTCATTGTCCTTCTCCTTCTCCTCCCCTCCACCTCCTAGATTATCAGCATCATGGGTAGTAAAATCTCTTTGGGCCCAAGCCATCTGACACCACACACACACACACACACACACACACACACAGACTCTCTCTCTCTCTCTCTCTCTCCCTCTCTCTCTCTTCTCACAAACTGAAATAACAACCTTGTGGTAACTGAACATTTCCAAGAGGGCACACCCATGTGCATTAATAAAAAGAGACCAAGTCAACATGTTTCAGCCCCCCTTGAGTAGCCACCTGCTTTTTCCTCATTATTGATATGCAGGCCCTTAGCTTTTCCACTGGATCATAGACCGGCAGGGCCATGGGGCTGCTGCAGAGGTTGTTTGATTTATCTCTGAGTCGTAGGGCCTGGAGGACCTGCCAGGATGGGACTGTGAGTCATGTATCCCTGAGAGTGTGAGGAGGAAGCAGCGAGAGGTCTCTTGTCAGCAGTGCTGGGAGAACTGAATACAACTTTCCTCCATTCCTTGTAGGGACCTCTACTTGGGTGGAGATAGAACCAGACTGGAAAGATTCCCCTATTATTAGGCTACCAAAGAAAATGTCCAGGGGCAGCCCATGAAAATAGGGTATAAGAGGAAATGGCACTCACTAGTGACCATATAGCTCTGGAAATGTTCACAGGAAGGGTCAGTAGAACAAACTGAATTTGAGGCTTGTTACCTGAGAAGTCATAGGCAGCTCTGTCTCCCCATCAAGCAGGGACATCTTATAATTACTCTAAAATCCACTTGAACTGCTTTGGAACTCAGTTGAATATGTATTCAATTTTTTGGTATATTGCAACTCTAATCCTCATTAATTTATCTTGCAGATATTACCACAGTTGAGTAGCTGAAGCTTAATAACACTGGGTCCATGATCCCTTAACAACTTTCCTGGGATGCATCTTTCCTTATAGAGAAACTTGGTTTTCAGTTGTACTTTGATGTTTTCAAGTCTCAGCAACTGCTGCTTCTTTCTCAATAGCTGTGATAAACAGATATATACCTTCCACCCCTCCTGAGGTCCTCAATAATTTATTGCTCTCAGCCCTGGTTTCCATCTCTTCCCCCACATGTAGCAGTGTAGGGAAAGCAAAAAGGGTGAGATTGTGTCAGAGCTTCCTGGCATAGGGTAGGGTTTGGGTTTGTTTGTTTGTTTTAACAGCCTTGCTTTGTTTTATGTGATTGTAGATTTGGTTACAGCAGCCAAGAGCCTCTGGGCATGATTGCCTACTAATTACAATGAAAAATAATAGTAATGCTTCTCATTACCATGATTATTATGATCAGTGGTGCTATGCTGGGTGGGTCTGGGCCAGGGTCCAGGACTGGCAGTAATAAGGCTGGAAAGAAAAAGTGGTTCTCCCCAAAGAGAGACTCTGGCAATTATGGAGTGGGAATGGGGGTCGCTAAAATGGGGCCACAATGGAGGGTCCTAGTCTGGAGGATTTGGGTCTGCCGGAATCTTTGGACTCAGCAATTCTGCGGTTCTGGCCTCAAAAATTAGGGAGCTTAGGAAAGACAGTGAATCCCTATTTAAAAGGGCAGTAAAGGAACAGAGTCTCTCACTTTCTTTTTGAGTGGAGATTAAGGACATTGACTTAGAGAACTGCCTGGTATGTGTCTCAATCCTGCCTCTTCCAGCTGTGGATCCCATAGCAAAGTCTATATGAGTTTACTCTTTGTCCCTAAAGTCAGTACTCTTAACCAAGGCGCCATGTAACCTGGGGCATGGTACTTAACCTTCAAGCATCATTGTTCTCATCTGTAAAATGGGTGAAGTATCCCATTATGTTCTGGGACAAATGAACGAGATATGTATGCAAAGCACTTAGTGCCTGGCACATAATATGCACCAGGAACTATGAGCAGCTCTTCACCATGATGACAGCCCTTCCTTGTTCTCATGACATCTCTTTCAATGACTCTTTTGCCCCTCTCATCTGTTCCCACAGTCCGACTTGTCCCACGGTCTGACTACTGTCCTTTATGGACACTGCAGTCAGAAGCACTCAGAGCCCCGCTCAGGCACTGAGAAGAGCGCAGGAAGGGGATGGACATCCACCGTGGTCTTCGAACATCCCCAGGACAATACCAGTGTCAGGAGGCCGGGATGTACGCACCTGAAAAAGCCTCAAATCCAAGGAGAAAACATACAAATCAATGCACTGTTATATTGCACCAAGTAAAACAAATGAAGCATTAAGTAACTGCACATTTACCAGTCCGTGGGTGTTTGTTATGTTCAGTTCTATGCTGTGCCCAAGGTAAATGGAGGCAGCTAGGAGCCAAGGAAGAGTTTCTGGATCTTTTACTACACTACAGACCAATAGTAAGCATGATACGTAATGAAGGGCACTCAGACTCTTATCAGACATTGTGGAGAGGTATAGGGGGTAGCCTCAGGGAGTATCAGACCCCTTCCCTTTCTGAGGCAGCAGAACCTAAGGGCAGTAGGAGTTCGAAGGAGAGGGAGCCCTTGAGCCTGATTTTATGGAAGAAGTATAACTTGAGCTGGTCAGGAAGGGATGAGGGTAGATATTGTTAGTAGCATAGGAGAGGGGGACAATTTGTACAAGTTGGGGATGAAGAGGACAGAGAGAAGATGACATCAGCAGCAGTGCAGGTGTGAGATATATTGTGACAAATGGCGGGAAGAGATTTAGATAGATTCATTTGGCCAGATATACAGGGTCCCGATATCCAGAGAAAACTTAGGCCATAAAAAGCCACTGCAAATTTTGGCAGGGGGGTGTTGGCATCCTTCCTCTCTATACCCCTTCTTTACTGCCCGAATGCCATTGTTTTTCAAGACTCAGCTCAGATGCCTTCTCTAGCAGCTAGCACTCCCTCTCCCGCATGCTCACAGCACTTTATCTGCATCCTTCTTAAGGCTAGAACCACTTTATGCCCTGTACTGTAATCTACAATCTCTCCTCATAGACATGAAACAACTTGGGAGCAAATTTACATCAGATTCACCTAATGTCCTCATGATGCTTAGAACAGTATTTTGTGTATTATAGATACCTTAGTTGGGCCTAGTTTTTTTTTTTTTTCCAGGATTAAAAATTCACTTAAGTTTTCCCAAATAATGAGATTTATTGTAAGAAGGCCAGAAGCAAGCTCATGGATGTAGGAAATGAAATATAGCCAGGCTGCTGAGGAAACTGGAGTATGGAGGAGCTATCAGAAACCACAGCCCTTTCTTCTTTCAGGGGCTGCTTGGTTTCTGCCATCCTTCCTTCTCTTTGTGTTTCTTGGTTTCAGTTTTCTAAAGACAGAATCTGGTCCATTGGCAGGCTCTGGATCAGCTGTTTAATCCTGGTATAACAAGCCATGGCTGTGCAGTAGTGGGTGTTGGCTCTTTATGGAGCATGCGAGCTGGCTCTTCAAAAGGCCATGGTTGAAGCATGCAAACTAACCAATGTTGTAGATACAGTAGGCATTCAAAAAAATATTTGCTAAGAAACGGATGAATGAATGAATGCCACTTGAAAGAGATTAGTCTATCAGCTGCCTGCAAGATGGGTTGGAAGGCTGACTCTGAAGTCAGGTAGAACAATTAGGAGACTGTTACATAACTGTAGAATGAGATGATTAGGGCCCACAGAGGAGAAATGGTTCTGGGGACAGAAAAAAAAAGATGGAAAAACAAGTGAGAGTGCTGAGGAAAGTACAGGAAGAAAGAATATGCATAGAAGATGAAGTTTGTAAAAAAAGACTACAACCCTTTCATTCTTATTTTCTTTATTCTTCCATCCATCCTCATTTCTTAAGATAAATGTTTACTCTTTTCTCATAACCTCTAAATGGGGAAAAGTGTGTGTGTGTGTGTGTGTGTGTGTGTGTGTGTGTGTATGTGTGTGTGTGTGTGTGTGTGTGTGTGTGTATACCCCTTTAAAAGTATCTATTTTAGTCTCAAGGATGTGGAATGTTTCAAGCATTTCCATGTAGGGGTAGGAGGAAGGGAATAAATGCTTGAAAGAGCACCCCTAAATTTGAAATCTAAAAGTTTATTCTTCACTACCATTAGTGGATCCAAACAGTACTCACAATCCATGCTTCAACCTTAATAGAATTTTCTTTCTTTTTAAGCTACCATGTTTCTTGAAAACTGGAAGAGATTACAGATGCGACTGGGCTACTTCTGGGACCTGACTGGTATAGAAGAGGAAGAAGTGAGTTCTCTTGCATGCTCCCCTGGACCCTTGCTTTGCTTTGACTCTGGAAATAGATCATTTTGAGTTGAGATAACCATTGAACATGTGCTGTCACATCAGCCAGTCACTGGCCAGTTCTCACTGTGGCAGCTTTTCTAGCTTGGCTTCATGGGCTAAGCCATGGTTGACATACACTGATATGAAGAATTCAAGTTTCCTCTTTATTCTTGAGCTGTAAGACATTGGGCTTAGTGGGTAGCCAGATATCTCAATGCACCTCTCTGGGAAAAGAGATGGCACAAGAGGCAAGCCTTGTAGTAGCCTTGAGATGTAATCATCATATTTGTACCTCCTATGTCATCAGTTCTAGTGAGCATAAAGCCAGAGATTAGAAATCACTCTCAGTTGACCTAGATTGTAGATATGTCAGAACGCCTTTTGAGCTTATTGAAGGTCAAGGGAGAGGCACATACCAGATACTGGTTCCTTTGATGCCTATGGAGAAAGAAAGAACGACTAGACCATTATAGTGTAAGCCAGTACACCATGTGTGAAACTGGAGCATAAACTAAGGGGAAAGGGTAGGTTCTTTTAGAATCTAATTTTATGGACATGACATTTAAAGGATGAGAACAAATCAGACTTCCTTCTGGGCTCTTTGACAAGACTAGGGACCCAGTCTTGATGGCAGTGAGTTGACAAGGAGCTGTGTGCACATGGTTGCACACTGATATTTATTCCCCCATGCTACCATTAACTGAATAGCAAATGTCAATATCAGATAGGTGTTCCTGATACTGTGGACATTGTAGGTGAGGTGCTGGAGACAGCATCTAGAAGGACCAGGAGGCACTTCTAGGTGCCTGAGTACCCATTTGCAAAGGTTGGCTGCAAGTATTACAGGGGCTACGTGGAGAGCAGGCCTTTTCTACACTCTATTACAGTAACTGATGTGCCTTGTCTTGGGCACAGTACCCCTAGCTTTGTGGCCCTGATATTTTATGGCCAACCAAGTGAAATCCCCAAGTTGGTTTTGTTCTTGAGCCTGTATGGCTCCCCATATTTGTGGTAGGACATGATTTTTTCTTCTTAATGCTCTAATTAGTCAGCTTGCCTTTGAGCTGATGGGTGTTCCATGACCATGTGTCGAATACATGCGCTTACTCTATCCAGTCCTATGTATTAAGCATATACCCTGAGAATAACAGCATCATGGATTTCATGACAAACAAACAAGAGAATGTACATATGGGTTCTGCCTTCAGAGAAGATAGAGTGTTCAGATGAGGCCATACTCTCTAAGAGGTCCCAGGTGCACCTGGGGCCTAATTGACAGAAGCTAATTGGACAAGAGAGGTCCACTAAGCTGAGGATTGCCTCACTTTCAGGTGAAAGACTCTTGAGGTTTGGCAGATATTCCTTCAACAAACACAAATAGGAACCAAAGGAGTTTTTCAGCAAGTCTCTCCCCTGGTTCCATGGGGAGGCTCTTTAGGTGGGGGCTGCACTGGTCCAGGTAGATGGTTCTTGGGTTTGGCTCTTGGAGATTAGGTGATGATGGTTGGCCTAAAAACTTGAAAAACATCAACTCCTGTTGTATTGGTTATGTTTATTAGCCATTTGCGTGGTTTCTCCTCTTCAGTATCATGGCACATCTTGAGTAAGTCAAAGAGAGACCAGGAGCCTAGCTTTTTGGCTTCTGAAATCTCTGATGTATAAACAGTGATAAGGAAATGTGTGTCCTCTGAGTCTACTGTGAGCCAGCACCTAAATCTCTGCCTAGGAGTTATCTGTAAGTGATGTAGGAACATGAAGTCCTCACATTTGTAGATATTTGTCCTTGGACGCTGTGGGGAAGGGTGGCCAATGAGGCCAGGTGTACACAGTTAAATTCTCCTTGAAGTAAGTCATGTGTGTTTCTGCTCCTGCACTTGCCTTGATTTGACCATGGTCTTCTTGATTAGTTAGGTGTGCTTTCCCATGCCTGGTGACTCACTATTCACATTTGTACTGCTGAATGGCTCCGTGGTGTCTCTTGAGCACTGGTGTACTTGGCAGTGAGTTACTCACTTAGGCTGTACAGGAAACAGGTCCAGGCAAGTGAGTTTTAAGATTCCCTATGGCCACCTTTAACTTTGATTTTTATTAGCCACCATTTTAGCCGATAGAATACTGGAACAGGGAGGAAGTTTTGTTGTTGCCCTAACTCCCAGCTGTGGGGCACATCTGTTTCTCCAGCTGGGATCTCACTCATTGGAACTGAAAGTTTGAGGTCTGAGGATAGTTGGTGGGATGAGCAGATGTATCCCTGTGCCTTTGGTCAAACTGCTATCCAAAGCATGTGGCTTCTCTTTCTATCAGCTTCCCAGTTAACATTTCCTCTCTCCTTTCTCAACACCGGCGCCATCCCCAGGAACGTGCCCAGGTTTGGTTTTCAGTGTGGTAACAAGTGTTATGTGTCCCCTCTCTCCCACATTGTGCTCCTGGTCTAGATTCCTTGTGATTTGTGTGGTGTGGCAATTCATGTCCAATAGCCTCTGATCCCAAGTCTTGACCTTACTGTACTTGTGGTCTGGTTATAACCCATGGGCCAGGGTTGCTCTTCTGTCTGTTCACTAACCTTTCTTTGACTCCTGGGTTTAGGAACACTCCCGGCCTGAGTATGAAACCAAAGTTCGAGAGAAGATGCTTAAGGAGAGCGACAAATCAGTTGTCCAGAAGTTGGGGACCGATATGTCTGAGAGGGAGGATGAGGTAAGATGCTGGTGCTTGTTGCTCACTGTCCTCTTTATTTCTTAAGATTCTGTTGTCATTTTATTTGTAACCTCTTCATAGATAGACACTGGATTGTGAGAAGGGGTTGACGGGGTGGAACAGGATAGAATGAGAGCATGACATCTCTTGTCCTGCAGTCAAGTAGATTTTTGCTATGACTTCATTTGTCTCTCTTTTCTGGGTGGGTGGTAGTGTCTGGACAATATGGGAGAGCAGACTGGAGAAGAAAGAAACAGTTGTCAGGCCTGGTACCTCATAACTATTTAATAATAATAACCACCACCACCATACCAACCAACACAATGACAGCTAACCTTTATGAATGTTTGCTTTAGGCTAGGCAGTGTTCTAAGTGCATTACATTATTTTATTCTCACGATAAATTTATGAGGTTGGAACTATTGTTATATAAAAGAAAACTAATGAAAAAAAATGTGTCCATGGATTAAGTCATTTGCCAGAGGTCACCTGGCCAGTACATGGTGGGTGGATCTGGGATTCCCACTCAGGCCCATCTCTGACAGTCTGTGCATCTACATTCTCTGCATACTGCCTTTCAAGTGCAATGGGGAAGTCAAAGGATAAAACAAGAAATGGCTCTTAGGGCCAGCAGGAGCAAATTCATGCCTGTATTTGCTCGAGCTACTCATTCAATGTTCCTTGCATTTCATTTTATCTGGGTGGTCCTTAAAACATAGGAATGCAATGATGAACATGTCTTTTAAGTCATATTTCTGAGTTTTATGGTGGCATTCAGACATTGAAACAGAGCTTCAGAATCTGTTCTGTGATCTGTAAGTACAGTGTGTGTGAGGTGGGGTACTATGCGGGGGCTCCTCTTTGGCAGTGCCTGTCTCTTCTGAGTGCCACACTTCCTTGAAACCAAGTGTGTGTGTGTTTATGTCTTTTCTAATCTGGTTCCTGAAAAAAAATCAACAAGATTGAAAATCTGTTGTTTTTGCATGTGTCTTTTCTCCATCTTGGATTTGAATTCAAATTTTATTTAATTTTACATTCTTTAAGTCAAAACCATTCACGTTAACATGCAAATTTATTCAAGCATCCAAACAGAAGAATGTGTTGTTTTTGAGCCCAGAACACTGGCTTTTTTTTTTTTAAAAAAGAAAGAAAACAGGATTTACACAGAAAAGAAAGAGAGGGTGGCCCTCTGAGTTACGTTTTTCCTAGACAAAAGTTAAGTCCAAGACCACCAGTTGTTCAGAGAAATAAGAAATTCATTCTTAGGAAAGACTAATCATCACCACCACCCTCATCAGAGAGCAAGCATTCTGTGCTCTGTCAGTTTCAACAACTCCATACAACCTTCTTTCTCCACCCCAGAGCAATATACAATAGATAATTTTCTGGAAATCACATGTAACTTTTATTGACCACTGACTCATTTAATTTTAATTCCATAGACGGGAATGCCAAGGAGCTGGAATTGCATACATTGAGGCTGTGGTTCTAGTATAAACATTACTTGGATATATATATATATATGCATGATAGGTCAAGTAACTCTCAGGAACCATGAATAATTGAAAAACATCTGAATGCATTATGAATGATACATATGTTTATGTTTTAGCATTCAACATCTATTTTCATGACACTGTTGGGAATGCAGAACTCAAAGCATCTAACGCCTTATAGGTACCAGGGGAAAAATGACCTCCTTAAATGAGCAGTATAAGATAAAAATGGCCTGGAATTTGATTATTAGCATCCTTCTGTGTCCCCTCAGTTCTGTTAATATTGTAAATGCTTCTGTTCTTGCTGTAAATCTAGCCAAAGGTGGGAGATGAAGGGAGGAGCACATGTTGCTGCCTGATGCGAAAGATGCTGCTCTTGCCTTCGGGGAGGGTTGTGGTCAATATCTACGGTGCAATGTGGCTCTGGGGCACCATTACATGTGGGATATTTAGGAAACATACCTTATTCTGGGGAATAGACAGGGACAAGGAATCAAAGTCTAGCTGGATGTGCTTCTTTTATCCCAAAGGATCACCTTGGTTCTGCTTCCATTATAACTCTGAGGCTGCATAGCCCCATCTTTTCTTTCTTTTGAATAATAAAAAGCTACCATTTATTGAGGCCCAGAGTGGTATAGGGACTTGCCGAAGATCAGATCACCTTTCTGGGAGAGCTGGTAAACAAACTCAGTTCTGTCTGATCCCCAAGGCCAATTGCTTTTTAATTTTGAAGATATAAAGTCCATTTTAAAAAACATCTTTATTGGGATTTATATTCTTAAAACATAAAATTCACTCATTTAAATTATACAATTCATGGTTTTTAGTATATTCACAGATTTTTACAGTCATCCCACAATCTAAGTTTAAAATACTTTTATCAACCCGCAAAGAAATCCTATACCCAGTAGTTACCAAGCTGTGGGAAACAACCATATTGTGGACATTAATGTAAATGGAATTGTGAAAAATACGGTATTTAGCTTCTCTGACTTAGCAAATTGTTTTTATGATTCATCCATATCATAGCTATAACAGTACTTAATTCTTTTTTATTCCCAAATGATATTCCACATTTTGGATATACTTTATTTTATTTATACATTCATCAGTTGATGGGCATTTGGATGGCCACTTTCAGGCTGTTATAAATAATACTACTATGAATATTGTGTATAAGTTCTTGTGTGGATGTATGTTTCATTTCTCTTGGATATATACATAAAAGTGGAAATACTAGCTCATATGCTAAACTCTATATTTAACATTTAGAAGAAGTGCCATACTCTTTTCCAAAGTGACTGCACTATTTTATATTCCAACTAGCAATGCATGATGGCTCCAATTTCTCCACATCCTCACCAACACTTGTTATCTGTTTTTTTAAATTTTATCTATCCTGAGTGAAGTGATAATTTATTGTAGTTTTAATTAGCATTTTCTTAATGACTAATGATGTTGACCATCTTTTTGTGTGCTTATTGGCCATTTGTATGTCTTCTTTGGAAAAAATGTATATTCAAATACTTTGCCAATTTTTAAAATTGGGTAATTATCTTTTTATTATTATGTTGTAACAGTTATTTATGTAATCTGGATAACAGTCTCATCAGATTGTATGATTGACAAATATTTTCTGTCATTTTATGGGTTTTAAAATTTTTTTATTGATACAATTTGAAGTACAATAGTTTTTGATGTAGTTCAGTTTATCATTTGCCTTTTGTCACTTCTGTTGTTGTGTTATCTAAGAAACTATTGCTTAATCAAAATGTCATAACAATATACTCCCAGGTTTTCTTCTAAGACTTTTATAGTGTTAGCTCTTATGTTTAGGTCTGTGGTCCATTTTGAGTTAGTTTTTATGTGTAAGTAAGGGGTCCATTTTTTAAATGTGAATAGTCAGTTGTCCCAGCACTATTTGTTGAAAAGACTATTTTCACCATTGAATTATCTTGACATCTTCATCAAAAATTATCTTAACATAAATGTTAGAGTTTATTTCTAGGCACTCAATTATATTCCATTCATCTATATCTCCATCTGTATGCCAGTACTATATTTTCTTTATTACTCTACATGTGTTTTGAAATCATTTTGAAGTTTTGAAATTGGGAATGTGACTGTGATTTTGTGCTTTCTCAAAATTATTTTGACAATTCTAAGTGCCTTGCATTTTTATATAAATTTCACAACCAGTTTATCAATTTCTGGGGAAAAAAAACAGAACCTTGGAATTTTGACAATTTTTGATAATTTAGGAAGTATTGACATCTTAACAATATTCAGCCTTTTATCTATGAACATGGTATATCTTTTCTATTTATTTAAATCTTTTACAATTTCTTTCAGTAATGTTTTATATTTTCAGGGTACAAGTTTTGCACATCTTTTGTTCAATTTGTTTGCAATTATTTTATCCTTTTTGATTCTATTACAGATGTCATCATTTTTTTAATTTCACGGTTGGATTGTTCATTGCTAGTATATAGAAATATAATTGGTTTTTGTAAATTGATTTTCTATCCCACAACTTTGCTGAACTCATTTATTAATTCTAATACTTTTTAGTGGATTCCTTAGGATTTTCTGTTTAAAAGATTATGTCACCTGTGAATAGAAATCATTTTACTTCTTTCTTTTCTACTCTAGATGCATTTTATTTTTTATTTTTGGCCTATTTGTCCATGCTAGAATCTCTTGTACAATGTTGAAAACAAGTGATGAGAATGAACTTTCTTGTCTTATTTTTGATCTTAGAGAAAAAAATTAGTCTTTCACCATTAAGTATGATGTTGGTTGTGGTACACTGCCTTTTAACTCTCTTATGAGGCTTCCCTGAGAACAATTCACATCATGTCAGCATAATGCTGATCTGAAATGAGATGTTCTAACTGTAATGAGGTGATAATTACATGTCCACATTGGGGAAGGACAATTTTGTAAGGCCCAAAGGTTAGCAAGCTCATGGTGCTTTCACCAGATAGTTGAGTTTTTTTCTGGGTCTCTTCTGCCTAGTTATTACATGGGGAGATTGGATTATAGCCTCTACAGATCTGAGAGTTGTCTATTTTCTTTGCTGATGTGAGAAATGATGTTGGTTTTTAGCCCATAACTTTGAGGGGTAGACTGATATATCTTAGATGGTGATAATTTGGTTATTCTTATATTTATTCCTGTGATTTTCAAGGGTGTGGCATAGTGAGAATGGTAATAATGATAAAATTATAAGTAATATTTATGGAGTGCTCATTATGTATAAGAGTCTATAGGTTTTATTTCACTTAAGTCTCTAAACCTTATTATCTCTAGATTATACATGAGAAAACTAAGGCTTAGAGAAATAAGTAAATTGCTCAATGTTAATATGTGGCAGAGCCAGAGTATGAGCCAGGAGGTCTGACTTAACAGCAATGCTCTTGACCACTAAACTTCTCTGTCTTTCAAATGTTTTCCTTCAACAAATCCTCATATGCTTCTCAAAAATCATGCTTGATACTTCTTCGTTATACTTCAGGCAGGAAGGAGTGTGGTATTCATTGGAAAGATGGGTACAAGATAAACTTGCTACCCTACTTTTTCTTTAGTGGTTTTGTGTAAATTTGGAGGGATGATGCTTTATTTCCACTGAGGACAACAGTGAGTAGAATTAGCTCAGTTTATAGCAAGAGGTTCAACAGACAGTAGGAAGAATTCAGGAATATAAACACAGATATACATTGTTTCCAAGGAAGAATATAGAGCCTGGAACTTTTAATAAAAGAATAGGCTCTTTTTCTTCTTGGATCAGTTTGAATCTTTTCTGGAATAGTCTGTCCTGGATATATTTGAAGGTTTTTGCAAGTTTCCCTAAAGAGCAAGATTTTTCTTTGTTCTTTCAAGTTGATAAACATCTAAGTTGAGTACAGAGGGCAAAGTCCTATAGATGGCAGGGTTGAGAAACAGTCCTGATCTTTGCCTTTTGTCCCCCTGACCTTTCACCCAGCCCCTTCTAATTCCTGTGACTGCCTTCTTTTCTTTTAGTAAACTTCTTATGAGTTAGGGAATAAAAAACAGAGCTTGTGCCATGTAGTTTAATAGAGGGAAAATAATATGAAGAACTAATTATAAAGGTGTTAGACTTGAGGAAGTTGGGGCAAATGGGATGGTAAGGCAACACAGAGATTAGCAACAGCAAGGAGTTGCTACCACTCATAAGACAGGAGGACAAGGAACAAGGTACTATTTCTAGAATCCTGGAGCCAGGACCACCCAGTGGGTGCTGGAACCCTTCAGAAAGTGCAGCCACTTCTGGATGTGCTGTCTGAAGTTGATAGAGAGAGTGGTGGGGGGAGAAATACCCTGAATTTCTCCCTTCTGTTCTCCAGTCTCCCACCAATGCCAAATCTAACCAAAACTCAGTTGATAAGTTATTCTGGGAAGTATCATTTTTATGCGTCAGTATCCTGCATCATTGAGTAAAGGAAGGAAATGACAGAGAGTAGATTTGAGAGCAAGTGGCACAAAAGTCCAGTCGATAACAACATAACTTTAGGACTCACTGGCTACCGATCACTGAAGCTGGATACTTGCTTTGGGGAATAATAAAAATTTAGCAAAAAGCACAGGAATGCTGACCACTGACATAATGAATGAATACATGAATGATCAGTTGTTCAGACCATTCCAGAGTTGTTGAGAATGTGTGTGTGCTAGTGGTGTAAGCATGTGAGTGTGTGTGTTAGTATGTGTGTATGAGAGATAGTTCATGTGCAATGGTGTCCTTGGAACGACACAGGTCAGATGAGATAACTGGAGGCTTCAAAGAGGAGGGAAAAAATTTTTGTTTCAAGGAACAGAGCTTGTAGCCTTAAAAATGTGGCCTTAAAAGAATCTTCTCCTATAAAATATATCACTAATAGGACTTTAATGCAAAATCTTATTTAAGTAGTCCCAGGAGTTTACCTCATGGGACTTGTTGTAACCCAGTGTTTATCCAATATGGATGCAGGCACCTGTCCTCCCACCATGGTCTTGTGCTGTTTGTGTGCTCCATTTAATAAATGTTTTATGGGGATCATTGAAGTTAGAACATGTGTCAAGAGGAGGCCCATGGATAGATGGGTGTTAATTTACTGTTCAGTGCACCACCCTGGGGACAGTTATTTCAAAAGAAAACTCATCTGAACTTAAAGCATTGAAACGTTTATGACTGATGCCTCTGGCAGGCGTACAAACAAACATGTGGAATGAATTATGCATAATTGTGGGGCCTTTGACCAGGAGGCTGAGACAACAGCAACAGGAAGCTCAGGACTGTCTTGTCAGAAATCATGGGGGAGAGGAGAGGCCCAGAGAGAGGGAAGGAGGGGTTCTGTCTGGGCTCCCAGTCTGGGCCAAGGGAATATGGTCCAGGCTTTCCACAGAGGCCCTCAGTGATTTATCAGGATGTTCTGTGGGACCAGGTAAGGTTCCCTCAGTTCTTTTCAAGGCGGTAAATGATTATAATCATTTGAAGTTCCCCACTCCCAAAATGAATCTAAGTAATTCTCTCAGACCTTTCTAGGGATTAAAAAGTTTCCTCATAGGTGAGGGAAACACTGGGGACAGAAAAATTCTCAATTTGCCAAAGATTTACCTAGTAAGAAGCTAAGGTGAGCCTTGAGTCCATTTCTGAAATCTTTTTATTTGCTCTTTATTATCTGGGTGTTTCATGGACTCTCACTATAAAGGGCTGAGTTCTGAATCAGTGGAGCCATTCTGAGGCTTGGATCTCTCCTACACTCCTGTGTGACCTGAGACATATCTGGCGGGGAGAAGCCTGGGCTCTACCCAACACTGTTGGGCATTCCAGAAGATCAGGCTCCTTGGTTCTCAGACCAATCCCTTAGACTGATAAGGACTAACAGACTGAGGTCTGGGCACCTCTGAGATCCTGTGGTGCCGAATTCCCATTCCCCTTGAATTTCTCATATTTGGTCATAAAGACAATGAAACGGGTCACTTCGTACAATGGAACTCCCTGGGTGAAACCCAACTGATAAAGTAAAATTTGTTACTGAAGGCTGCCCCTGTCAATTTTATATACTTTTATTTATCTTATATAATTTAATTTTTTATTTAATCTATTTTTTATTGTTTCAAGCTTTGGCTTTTCTTCCTCCCTCCCTCTCAAAGAAAATTGGACTGTCAATCTTGTTTGACTAACTATAGGATAGGATGTCTTATTAGGATTAGTTAAGGTCCTTAATTTGGAATTTCAGGGTTCCATATCCCTTTCCCTCATTGGTGGGATTCAGTCACATGGCTCCCTCTAGATACAAGGCAGACTGGGATATATAGTCCTTGCCAGCAGCCTTCAGCTCCAGTCCACCAAAGGACAGTGGCCTTCTTTGCCATAGCATCAAATGGTGATTTGAGTAGAGTGTGAGAGTTTAGACTATGGGAAGGTGATGGAAGTTTAGTGAGAAAAGCCCACATGCCATTCTGACTACTACCCTAGGCACGTGAGAAAAGAAGGAAGTTTCTTGAAGAGGAGAATGCTGTAAGGAGCAGTGAGTGAGAAGCACTCCCTTGTTGGTATACCCATGGAGCCCAGTTGAGTACTTGAGTAAATAAGTCCCCTTCATAGGAGTTTGAGACTGACCCTCGTTTTACAGAATTTAGTGCTATCTGAAGTGGTGTAAAGATTTTTTGTGTACAGGCATATTAAAATTGTGGGGGTTTTCTGTTTATAATTATATAAATTATACATGAAAATATTCTCCTCAAGAAAAACTCCACATTACAGATAAAATGAACCTAGACCTCATCTCCCAAAGTTATTTTCTTCCCTAGAGGTAGCCACAGTTACCAGTTTGGTTTGTATCCTTCCAGAACTTTTCTTATGTACTTTTATTTACATATGAACTTGCGTGTGTTTTGTTTATGATTTTGTTTGTACACGCACACATAGGAGAAGTCATGGACAAATGGTTTCAGCACATCGAGAAAGTTTCTGAAGGTATGAGGACTGTGTTTCCCAAACTATTCCCCAAGGCACCCCAGAGTGCCACAGAGAACTCACAGAAGCGTTGTGGAATTTTTTAAACATTTCTGAAGAAAGCCCAATAATATTTGACACCTATCAGACACCACATGAACTACTACCTCACCCGTGTCTGTTAAGTCACACAATGTACCTTTCAATATCATCATTTCTTAGCATGGCTGGGTTTTCAGTGCTTATAGTGCCAGTTCTGCACAAATCATTGTGGAACAGGAACTGACAGTGGTCATGTCCAATCTGGTGTTATAGTTGGAGAAGCTGGATGGTGTCTAACAGGTCAACACATCCTTTTAGTAAATATTTGGAATTAAGAATGAAATAAATTTTTTTCTTCCAATTTATGTGTATTTTTTCCCAAATAGCTACTAAGTTTTTAGGCTATAAATATTTATTAAGCTTTTTGGACTTAATTACTCAATAAATGGAACTGTTAAGTATTTCTTTGAACCAAAGGACACTGTAAAAATTACTGAGACATTAAGGGTGCCATGAACCGAGAAGTTTGGGAACTGCTGCATAAAGGATATCCTTAGTTCTAGATTGAAGGGTAGACAGACAAAAGCAGAAAAGTTAAAAAAAATGAATAGTGAGTTTCATTGTTGCAGGAATTTATCTGGGGGCGGCAGTAGTCTGTGGCAAAGGTGTACTAGGAAAGTACCAGGTAGGCTGGCTGCTTCCACACTTGCTCTCGGGTTTGCAGTGACTCCTCTCTTGGGTATTAGAGTTCATCTATCCCAGCATATTCTCTCTCTGTCTCTCTCTTTCTCTCTCTCTTTCTCTCTCTCTCTCTCTCTCTGTGTGTGTGTGTGTGTGTGTGTGTGTGTGTGTGTGTGTATGCGTGTGTGTTAGGAGGGCACAGAAGATTTCTGATTGTGGACATCTTTTTAAATCCTTGGGTTTAAAAAATAAACTTCACAACTTCTTATCCAGAAGCTTTGCTTTATTTACAGTTTCCAGGGTGGCTTGGGCTTCATTGGAGAGGATGCCAGGGATGCATAGAATGTGTCCATAAACATCTCCGTTTGCAGAGCATGTGAGTCATTCATCTCAAGGAGAGAATGCTCTGGTGGCCCAGCTGTCAGTCAGGGTCTTTAGCCCTCTTCAACTGACAGCCCATTCTCAGCATCAGAAGTTCTGGCTAAAATGAGACCTTCTTCTCTGCTAATTGTATACATTTCTACTGGCCTGCATCTAAATTACGAAATTACAAATAAGGACAATCCTGATACCCAGGTTATGGGGGAGAAGCTAGAGAGAAATGGGGCAGCTGTGAAATGAGAGTGTGGTGGGGGAAGAGAAGCGGTGGGTCTAGGTTTGGCACTAAGGCTAGGCAAATCCCGGTTGGCGTTTCAGAGCAGATCCCCATGGAAAATGCAAGGCTCAGATGTGTGTGGTGATTGGGAATGCTGGAACAGCGGAGCTGCTAATGGAGACCAGCACACACCACTGGGATGTGTGATGTTTGCCACTATTGACTTGCAGTTTGGACTTTTCTTCTTTTGGTCTAAATGATTTTTCCGTATACGGCCTGAAGCATGTAAATTAAATTTGTCTTTTGCTGTCTGGGCCAAGGTCATTATTTCACTTCCCCAGAATTCACTGGAAGCACATACAAGCTCTTCAGTTTCCTTTGCACTCTTCCCTTCATGTGCCAGAAAATCAAGAGTGCTGGTTTTAAAAAAATTCCTCCAGGGTCACAAGGTGTTCTGGCTTCCTGTAATTCTTTTGATAGGGTGGTCAAAAGGGGCTTTCAAAAAAGACAAGTGGGATTGCTCTTCTGTGGACGAAGGAAACAGGGGCCTTGAGACTTTGCCCTTTTAGAAATCATTACTCAAGCTAGGAGACGTTGTCAGAACCCCTGTCTTTATCCACCCCTTTGCCTGCTCAGCCATGATCCAGCTGGTAAGCAAGAGCTTCTTACTCAAAGCATGTGCTGTGGGCACTGTGTTGTTCCAGAATGTTACTTTCTTAACTTTCACAAAGAGTTTGGAACTAGGAAGAAAAGAAAAAGGGATCCTTATTTAGTTTAGGTTCCCCAAAATGCAGACCCTGAGCCAGTGATTCAAGTGAAAAATTTATTTAGAAGGTGGAAACCCCAGTAGTGGAGTGGGAAAGTGACAGAGAAGGGAAGGCAGCCAATACAGGGTGTATTATCAAACAAGTTTCTGCCTCTGCAAAGGGACAGCTCACTCTATGAGTTGCTGTCACCCACAGATTATCCAAAGTCAATTCCTCATCTGGGAAGCTGCTGCCATTGCTTTTCTTCAAAAATGTGCATGCTTTCCTAGCAGTCTTATCCTACATCCAGTATTTTTTACATCATGATTTTATTTTTGCTTGGTCTAGAGCTGGTGGGCCTATACTGATTTTCATGGCACCTTTTCATAGCACCTTTCGTCCATTTACATCCCTGTGGTGGAGATATACATACCCTGGAAGGGTTCATACCAACCCAGGGCCAAGTTGTTCTGCTTGTCAATGGCCCGAAGTTTGCCCACTTCTGGGTATTTTAGACCAAACCTCATGATTCCCCAGGAAGGCCAGACATTGTGGTGTCCAGTTGGCTGTAGATATTTGACATCCATTTCGTTTTTATGATAATGATATACAGCCTATCAGCCAACTTACATAAATTTTATGCTGAATTTGGGCATCTGCATTGAATTGAAAGAATTTGTAGCAGGAAGTTTGTCCTGGAAATGTACTCAGCTAAATATTTGTACTCCTTAGCATGGAGCTACTCCCAACCAAGATTCTCAGAGAGCTTGTCTATAAACATGAATGAATCAATCCTTCCAAAACCACTGCACACTCTTTGCCAGCTGGATTATTTTAAGGGAAGTGACCAGCCCAGGGGCCCATAGTGAGTCATGAAAGAGCTTGCTCAGAACCAGGGAGTTTGGAATGCAGGGCCCTGGGTGGGCCCAGGGACTGCCTGAACCCTTCCATCTCCAGTGCTTGGAGTATCAGTGTGAGGGTTAAGCAATTAGCATAATTAGCATAATAACTCTGAGAATGCCTGGCTACTTTCTAGCTCAGTACATCCTCCATCAATGTCTTCATCACCAGCCCCCTAAAACCATGGCTTCATCAAATTAAGTAACTTTTATTTTATTGGTATATCAAATAGTATGTGCTAAGTGTAGGAAATCTTAAAAGGGAAGTAAAGTATAAAGAGGTAAAACAAATCATCTGTTATTTCATCTCTCAGAAAAACTGTTGTAAACCACTTTTTAAGTATATTGTCACATGGTTGAAAAACTTATACTACATATTTAATTTAGTATCATGATTTTTTAATTAAGTCTTAGAACATAAGAAATTTTTTATCTCATTAAATACCATTTGTGAGCATCATTTTAATAGTTGTATAATTTCACATCATAGTTTTAAATTCTTATATAGTTTTATTATAGTTTCATAGTCATATTATAGTTTTCTTGGTCCTTACCCTGTAGTTTACTAATGATGAACACCTTGATATTTTTTTCCCTGAATTTTGGTTGATTTGGATTCATACTTCATATGAATGTATTATAGTTTTCTTAGTCCTTACCTTATGGTTGAACATATGATGAACATACTTGTACTTATTATTTTAGGAGGGGGAACATTTGGGTTATTTCAGGAAGGTTATATTAGTTGGAGAGATTACTGAAAGCTAAAGATCTTTATTCAGTTACTGGATTCCTAACTAAATATGCTTTCATGCTTGGTGAAGGAACTATATAGATACAGCCCTTGACATGTGACTGGTATGTCGAGGCAGCTTCGGTGTAATTGCCTGTCCTGCTGCTGCTCAGTCATTCACTGTGAGTGAAACTGGGTCAGGTCACTTACTTCTTGTCCTGGAACTCGCCCATTGACTTGGGTGCCCCTTCTAGGAGAGCAGGAGCCTTTGTTCTTCTTGCCTGTGTGATGGGGAGAGCAGATGTTCTGGAGCATAGGTGGGTCATTATTTTAGACTCTGGGGTTTAGTTATGGCCAGGGAGCTATTTATCACATCCTGGGAATGGGTGGGTTACTTTTATCAAATCCTGGAAAGGTCTATGTCTTCCGACCCCATCACTAATGTGGAAAAATGATTCTGGGGCAATGGATGGAGTATGAGGGCTTCTCTGATGAAGATATTTCATCACTTGAACTAAGGCCAGGTTTTGGCAGGGGAATCAGTGAGACAAATCGTGAGCTATGGTTTTAGCTCTGAGATGAAATGTGTCCCGGTTGGTGAATAATCAACCAAAAAAGTATGAAACTCCCTTTGATAACTTAAACTTCTGGAAACAATTTAGGGGGCAAGTAGGGTCACTCTAACTTCCGAGAAAGGGAAAGTTTTTCTTGTTGAGTTGCCGATTTTTTTTCAACTTTGCAACATGTACACACCAACAGTGTTAACCTATGGAAAATATTATTAATCCACAGAAGAACACTTGGTTAAATACTTTAATATGATGTTCATTAGTACCATTTTTTATTTGACAGTAAACTCTCCATTGATAGTCACTTTATCTCCCTGTAGTACCCAGGGTGTGCCTTCACACCCTTTTGATGAATCATGAAAATACATTGTTAGCCCCAAAACTGATTTAATAGGGCTCTCTGAATTTGGAGTGAATTTTATGCATTTCCTTATCTTTGTTTTTTCAGTCATATACAGTTTAGAATGGTGGCTCCTAAATAATTCATGCTGTGATTCTAAACTCAACACCTTTGAAATTATAAAACTGTAAATTCTTAATTAGAGTTAAAATAAGTAGATCTGATTAAAAAGGAAGAAGAGGAAGGAGGGGAGGAAGAAGTAGAAGGGAGAGAAGAATAAAGAGAAAGAAGAATGATAGGAAGAACAAAAGGAATGGCAATGAATACCAAGGAGTACCATATTGTAACCCCAGTCTTTATATTTATTCCATAAATGGAGTGTCCAGGGCTATTTCCAGTTGCCAGACTTCCAGGCAGGAAACAAAGCTGGCAGTAGCACCAAACTTGTCTGACTTGAGGGTTGGCTGATGTTTCTTGGGCCTGGTGCACAACCTGCTATTCCTCGGTGCTGGCTGGAGGTTCTGGAGCCAGCCTCTCTGCTTTCTCTGTCCTTGTCTAATCCATGTTTGGATGGCAGGAAGTGGAGCGAGTCCTTATGTGAAACTCCTTCATGACCTTCCTTTGGAATCGGAGACTTGGACATGTAAGCAGAGTTTAGGAACTAGTATGAATTTGGCTAAAATGGTTCTGTGTCCTTAGAGCCTTTGCCAAACAAAGGTCATTCCAGAGTGATCTGGCGTAGTAGCAGTTAATCCACACATGAGAAAGTGAAAAGAATGGGCCAGAACTCAGGCCAAGGGATAGGGGGATTGTCCGAAGTCAGCAGACTCTGGGCCAGATCCTGATACTGGATCTTGTTTCTTCTGGTTTTAGCGTTTCTCTCTCTGTGTCCTTTCTCTGGCAGAAGTGGGAATCTGGCAGAGAGAAGGAGGGCCTGAGGTGGGTCCTCTAGAAGATGAGAGTAGTGTCTTTGGGCCAGCTGAGCCCTGGAAGCAGGACAAGGTGAGGTTGGGAACATTCCCTTCCCTCAGCTTTTTTATCTGCTATCTGTGGATAGTGGATGGCAGATGGCGGATGGCAGAAGGATTCAGTGTGAGTTTTCCTTGTTTGGGATCCAGCAGAAGAGTTTGGCAACTTGAAATCTGGAAGGTGGTTGAGCTGCCAGTGTGAGTCATGCCATAGGGGACTTGAAACAATGGTTCCATAAACAAGCCAGGCGTTCCCAATGCCCCAGAGTCCACCCTGTGTCATCTTCCATCTTCCAGGAAACTCCATAAACTCCTCTTTCTACTGACCCTGCTTGCCAATTTAATTCATGTGTTTTCACAATGCTGATTATACTGTTGGCACATGGGGTCCAGGGAATTTAGTGTTTCCCTTAGCCACCTGCCAAAGTTTCCCCCAAATGGGAACCGTGACTTGAACGATTGCTTTCTGGAAGGAAATGTTTAAAGTACTTTGAAATCTAAAGAGACCTTAAAACACTAAAGTTTATCTAATATCTATACCCTTGGGTTAAAAAAATAATTAAAACAAGAATAAATGCATATATTTTACTCTTGTTAAATGACACCAGTTTTGAAAGATTCCATTGTCTAAGTTAGAAACTTTGGAGCCATCCTCAATTACTGGCTTCTCCCCATTCTCACATCTAATGAACCACGTGTCTGTCAGGGTCCAAGTACTTAATTTGTCTTCTATTTATTCCTTCTTTTTTAGCCCCTTATCACATCTTGCTTAGAGTACTTCAGTGACCCCCTAACTGGTCTCCATGCCCCTGGTAAGGTCGCCTTCCAGCTGGTATCAAAGGGATCCATCCAGAATGCATATCTGATTATAACTCTCCATTGCTTAAAATCCTCTAATGCTTTCCAGAGTGTTTGAAATTATGTTCAAGCTTCTTGGCTTTACCCACAAGGCCCTACATGACCCACCTCTCCAATTTCGCATCCCACCCTCCCATATAAACTCCCTGTCCCAAACATTTTCAAACTTCTTGTAATTCTCTGAGTACATCTTATTAAACCATGTCTCAGTAACTTTGTACATTCACATCTCTTTTCTTAGAATATGCTTTTCTCCTATTTATCTAGCACACTCCTTCTTGTCCTAGAAAACTTAAAGCTAATGTCATCTCCCCTGGGAGGGCATCTCTCACTTCCCAGGGAGATTCAACCATTGGCCCTTATATCCATTTCCCAGGACTGCTGTGACAAATTTCCACAAACTGGGTGGCATAAAACAACAGAATTTAGTCTCTCATGGTTCTGGAGGCCAGAAGTCCAAAATAGAGGTCTCAGCAGAGCTATACTTTCTCTGATGGCTCTAGGGGAAAATCCTTTCTTGCCTCTTCTACCTTCTGGTAGCCTCAGGCATTCCTTGCTTGTGGCAGCATAACTCCAGTCTCTGCCTGCCTCTTCACATGGCTTCCTCTCCTATGTCTGTGTCTCCTCTTCTCCTGTCTCTCATAAGGACTCTGGTTATTGGATTTGGGTCCCACACTAAATCCAGGATGTACTCATCTTGAGATCCTTGGTTATATCTACAGAGACCCTTTATCCAAATAATGTCACATTCAAGGGTTCTGGACATATAATTTTGGGAGTCACAATTCAAACCACTACATCTCTGTAATATCCTATATATTTCTTTTAGGAAAAAGTTTTCCACAGACATTTTAAAGCAGTAATTGATATTTCTATCTCTCAGGATGAAATCTCTTTGAAGGCAAGTCTTCTGTTTGGCCTTGTATCTTTGGTTTCTAGCACAGGGCCATCTGCATCTCAGCATGACATTTTCATTAAATTAAGAAGTAACTACATATGGGCTGTTAGGGGTCTTTAGCTTGGGTTGATGTAGGCTTACTTGAGTCAGGAAATTGGACAACATCACTCTGGAAAGTCTATCTAGCTCAGAAAACCTGTTCCTGCAGTCTTGTTTGGGTCAGAAGTATATTTTTAGACTCATTTTGAGGACTATCCCAAGGAAAAACCTGGAATATTACAGATCATAGGAGCAGCCCAAACTAGTTCATCTACATTCTAATGTGTATGGTCTAGTGTATGATGATTATGTGTGCTTTTCTGAACAAAAGATACCAAATAGCTGAAAGGGAGCAGTTTAACATTTTTTAGCATGTACAGGCATTGCCTCATATTTCAAATGAGGACTTAGCTTTCAAGGGAGGGACAGGTCTTGAGGAATTGGTCAGTAAATTAAAATACCTTACATTTCTGAGACCTGCAACTTTTATTCTCTGGGCTTCAGTTTATTATTATTTTTTTAAAAAAACAGAATCACTAAGAACCTAACTCTAACTTCCTGATTTTCTTTATCTGCTTGTGGTTAGAATTTGCTCTGAGAATCCAAAATTCCATCTACCAATCAGTCAACAAACGATTCATGAGCCCTTACTAAGTACCATATACTTACCCATAAGGCTGAATAAGTAAAGCCATCCTGTGACTATCTTATAGTCCTTTGGAAACAGGAAGCTTACATTATTTAGAGAGTTTTTGTCTTTGGTTACAGAAGGTGAATGTGAAAAGAGACTCCTAGCTCCTGTTGAACCACAGTCTTCTTTCTTTGAGACCTCCCATTCCAACCCACATTAACAAGATTGTTTATATGAAAGAACCTATCAAATCAAACTGTTCTTTGGAAAAGGGAGGATGCAACTAACTCTTAATGCTGGGTAAACTATTTACAGAAGGCTTAAGTGTTCTCTGTCATCTCTGCCTTGTGTCACTGACAGAGCAGAGCCCTGAATGCAGAGCCTCCTTCTCTTTGTAGATTTGACTACATGATTAATATCTCTGGGGACTTCTTGCAGCAGATGGGACCTGTCTTCAATCTCCACAGCAATCACCTGTTACCAATTGGCCTGATATTCTGGAATCAAAACCTCTATAATTTGGGGCTTTTATGGAAGTCTTCCCATCTTCAGGGAAGACTTGTAATCAGACTAATCTCTCTTTCAACTTCTTGCACTTTTTTAAACATATTTCTTCATTCACTGCCTCCTGGCTGCTTAGTAGGTAAAGGGAAGGAAAAAATGTTTGCTTTGGAAGATATACTGTTTAAGGGAGTGGCTCCAGATGAGGATGAAGGTCAAAGAGAAGCCTGATCATGCAAAGCTTTGTAGACCTGGTTAAAGATTTGGCCTTTTTATTGAGACCAATGGAAAGTTACTAAAGGATTTTAAAAGCAGGCACACACATGATAGGATTTTCATTTTAAAATGCTCTGGCTGCTGTGTAGAGTATTAGGGGTGTAACACCATGTACACGGCATCAGTGGTGACAGTTTCTTCCAGGAAAAGGAGGTAGCAGTAGAGTTAACTCAAGATACTTAATAGGTAGAGTTCACTGAGTTCGTTTAGGGAACGGAATAAGAACCACATGCAGGTGTCTTGTTTGAATAGCTGGGAAGTATGATATTATTTGCTAAGATGGAGAAGACTGGAGGAGAGGCAGTTGGGGGAAAGTTGTGAGTTCAATTTCAATTTTGGACATATTGAATTAAGGTGTTGATAATACATCCATGGGAAGAAGTAGGACCCAGAGCTCAGGAGAGAAGTCGGCCATAAAAATAAATTTAACATTTAGGTGCCATTTGAAACATGAAAGTGGACAGCATTGAGAGGGATATCTTGTCTTTCAATACATATCTTATTATTTAGAATATCTTTTAGAATAAAGTGAACATAAGACAGTTTACTAGCATCAAACAGAGTCATGTAAATTCCATATATGCCATTTGTTCAGAGGAAGTAGAGACCAGTGGAAAGCTGGGAAGGCTGAAAGTATTGAAAATATTTCAAAGATAAGGCCTTAAGACATATGGAATTTGGATAATCAGACTGATATGTTCGAAAGTTGACTGAGCTTCTTCTGGGGGGTAAAAGCTGGGAACACTTTAGGTCACTGAAGAGGATAATTCTTTCATATTATGGTTTGCTTTAAAGTGTCATTTCTTAAAATGCAAATATCAGAACATATTCTTAAGTGAAGAGTCATAAAGAAAATTGTTTTCAGTGGCCAAATATATTTGATCAATACAATGTGATGAAATAATAAGAAATATATCACTCTGTTGCTGGTTCCTGACACAGAGCCCTCAAAACCCTTTTAAATAGAAGTGCTAGGATGATCTAAAACAAACAAATAAAAACAACAAACTAGAAAATATCTTTGCAAAATAATGATGCCAGTTTTTATATATCATGT
Organism: Macroglossus sobrinus; assembly: GCA_004027375.1. Classification (NCBI taxonomy): domain Eukaryota; kingdom Metazoa; phylum Chordata; class Mammalia; order Chiroptera; family Pteropodidae; genus Macroglossus; species Macroglossus sobrinus. The sequence continues at coordinate 122,073 of PVKZ01003245.1, forward strand.
ACGTAATGATTCATTGTTGACCAGAATTCTGTGAAGGGTCATTCATTTATTATTGGTGAAATGAAGATTGGTATAACCTTTCTGAGAAAAATTTGTTAGTATAAACAAAAACTCTTATAAAAGTTAATACTCTTTTAACTTATAAAAGTTAAGGATATTTAAGAAATTTAGATAAAAATAATATAGAAATATTTATCAAAGGATTACCAAAAACACTGAAAATTTTAAAATAATCTATGGACCAATGTAAGAATGGTCCAATAAGTTAGGACATGTTGATGATATGCAAAATTAAAGTCATATAAAGAAGACTTCACACACAATAGAGTATATAGATGTTATAGTATAAAGTTGTATACCTGAAATTTTTGTAATACTGTTAACCAGTGTTACCCCAATAAATTTAATACATTAAAAAAAAATCTACCCTCAAAAGACTTCAGAGAAGATTTAAGGTCATGAGTATATATTTATGTAATACTATTATGTTTTTTTAAAAGAAAGATAAGATTAAAAATTGTACATCTAATATTATCTTGTTTTTATTAAAAAAATAAATTTTAAGATTCAGAGTGGATAAGTCAATTTTTCAAGGCCACATGGCTGGTAAGTACAGAGGCTGGGCGTGAAACTTGGTCTTCTAACTTTCAGTGAGATGAATGAGCATCACTGGATGACTAACTTCATGTCCTTGGGCAAATTATTTAACCTCTGACTCTCATTTTCCTCACATATAACTTAAAAGATAATACCATTAACTCAAATATAAAATGTTTCTTGAGTGTTTACTGTGTGCCGGGCACTGTTCTAGACCATGGGATTGTAGCAGTGAGTGAAGCAAAGTCCCCATTCTCAAGGAGCTTCCATTCTGGTGGTAAGAGGACAGATGATGACAGAGATAAATAAATAACATATCAGAGGAGGGTGATGAGTGCTGCAAAGAAAGATGAGGCAGAGTAAGGGGACAGAGAGAAGTTGGGATGGGGACAGAGGAGAGGTTACTGGTTTTTAAGGATGTAGATGAGAGATCTCTTTGGTGAGGTAACATTTGAGCAGATATCATCATGAAGTAAGAAAGCAAACTGTGACTATCTGGAGAAAGATCACAAGGCAAAGAAAACAGTAAGTGCAAGGGCCCTGGAGCAAGAACCTTCTTGATATGTTTGAGGAATAGTCAAGGGGCCAATGTGATGAGAATAGAAAGAGCAAAAGGATAGTAGTAGGGGATGAAGTTGGAGAGATGGTTGGAGACAGGATCACAAAGGGCCTTGATGGCCAGAGCAAAGATTTTGGGTTTTATTCTGAATAAGATGAGCAGCCAGTGAAGGGTTTTAAACAGAGACATAAGCAATAATATTTGTTCAATTGGTAGAGTTTTTGTGAGGAGAAAATGAGGTAAAGCGTATGAAATTGCTTTATGAACCAGAAAGTTAAGTTCAAGAATATTTTTAGGGTCATATAACCGGCCAGGCAGTTGCAGAGCCAGAGTAGAACACAGCGTCCCTGACCCGCAGGCCACCCCTCTTTTCACGGCATCCTGACTCTCCCTCAGAGAACATGGGGCCCAGTGTCAATCTAAGACTAGATTGAACCCTTGAGCAAGTTCAAACTCTTTCTCTCTCCCAAGCCACAGGGCTCTGTGAACATCATTGACCTGGCAATATCTGTCTTTTGGAAGAAGCTATAGGAATTTGTGATCTTAAATGGGTAGAAAGAAAAGAGCTGGAATCATTCAGGCAGTGTGGGCCTGGGCAGTAGAGATTGTCTTAAATTAAACACAGACCTCTGCTCAGGGCTGGACTAGAGAAGCTAAAACATCAGGACTTAAGAGGAAAAACCAACAGTTATGATAGGTTTTGGAGAATTCCTTTAATATCTATTTAGGAAGCCACAGAGTGGCCAAAAACAATAGAGTCAGAATTTATAAGAATTCATAGTTGTTTATAGAGTATTAGGCATGGATTAAGCAGATGTAGCAGTGCACAAATTTGAGTACCCAGAAGTAACCTTGTATTACACACCCCTCCAGAGGACCAGCTCCTATAGATGATTATATCTGGTGAGGACTCTGACTGGCCCTCTCTTTGTGTGGACAGACTCCTGTGAGCATGGAGGGTCAGGAGGGGAAGCTACATTGTGGTTCTTGGCTGGGAAGCCCAGGGTTGGAGGTCTGGCACCCTTGTATCATCGCTGTTTAGAATGGGTTGACTTTACTCTCTTCTTTTTTTCTGTCCTCTTTTCTTCTCTTTCCCTTTTTACCTTCCCTTCTTCTCTTTTGCCAGGAGAGGGGACATTAATGAACATTTGATTTGCTCTCTATTAAAGTTATAATTCTTCATAAGATAACTACCTACATATCACAATCCCTAGTCCACCCCTTAAAGGAAATATCATCACAGAATCTCCATTTCCAATAAAATATACCCTATATGCCTACTTAGTGATCCTCATAAATCACTAGCTCTTATGAAAATAGTGTCATAATTTTCTTCAATGAAACTTTATTGGATTCCAACCATATAAAAGCCATAATGATGAATAATCTGTTAGTGAAATTATGTTTCTTAACTAAAGGTACAATTTTCCCAGAAGTGACAGGCAATTGATATTCCAATTTCAATTACTTTAAGTAGGTAAGTTTTAAAAACATAACCACCTTAAAGTTTATATATCTTTCAAATAATTCTTGTTGTAATCTAAGGTATTTCTGCCTGCAGTTTACTCATATCTGAATAATCTTGGCAGACTCAGAAATAGAAAGGTTTTCTTTAAAAGCACAGAAGACATGGGATACAATTGGAAATATATATAGGATGTGTATATAAAACACACACACACACACACACACACATACACACACACATACACACACACACACACGTGTACACATACTTATTTTTGCTAGAGAAGCTCACTCTCGGGATTTCCAAGGTCAGAATCAGGTCCAAATGGTAGAAGTTTCAGGGAAGACAGATTTCGGATTCCTAGGGAAGAACTTTTTTGACAGTCAAATCTGCACACCAACAGAATTGGCTGCATCACAAAGTTCAGTAAAAGGCTGTTTTTCTTGAGGACTTTGTCAATACCAGAAGCTTCCAGTGTGACAGGATTGTTATAAAAAGCACCTTATTTTATGCCTGCCCATTTAAAAACCATGCTGTTATAAAAAGTAAAGAAAGAGCTGCTGTCATGGCACGTGGTGTGACCTGCTGAGCTGGAAATGACTGGTTGGTGATGTCGCAGAAGCCACATGGATGGGGTTGAGTACAGATTATGACCGATGATGATGGCAATCTTATAATGCAGGAGTCGTGAGAGGTCTCAGACATTTATGTATTCTGACGAGTAGCTAATGCTTTGAAATATTTAATTGCAGTTCTGCAAATGTACTATACTATATGGAATGAGTCCCTCTTTTTTCTCCAGTCTTTTTGCTCTTTTGGATCTAAGGCTGAAAATTTTTTTAAAAAGTACTTATCCTAGTCAGGTCAGATCTGGGCATCCTTGAATAGGTGATCTATTGCGGTAAGCCCCTCACTTTTGGAATTTATCAAATAGAAGATGAATGGAGATTGCTAGAAATATTAAATGAGTTTCTGCTTTGAGTGGTTAGAGGAAGCTGATAACATGCTTTTAAAGTAGTGAAATATTTTGAGCACACAGAAAAGTCTAAAGAATAAACTAGTGAATACCCATGTAACCATGACATAGTTCTGTCATGAAGCACATTTTGCCATATGTGCTTTGATCATTTTTTTAAAATGTCATTACAAATGTAACTGAAGCATATGTGTAGCCCTACCTTTCACACTCCTGCTCTTCCCTTCCTAGAGGTTCCAAATATTCTGAACTTGATGTTTACCATTTCCATGGATATTTTTGTGCTTCTGCTGAATGTACATGCACATAATAACTATATAATATTTTTTCATCTTTATAAACATTATCTAGATGGTATCGCATCATACATATTATTTTTTGTTTATTGCCCAGCATTGTTTTTAGATTGATTCATTTTTATATATGTAGCTATAGGGCCTTCATTTAAACTGAATTACCATATTCCTTAGATTAGGATAACAGTCGTTTATCTATTTTCCTGTTTAAGGGCTGTGAGGTTGATTCCTTATTTCCAACTACCAGTGATGTGTCTGTGAGTATTTCTGTAAGAATTTCTCTAGGAAAGGAATTACTTACTCTTAGAGGATACATATCTCTACAGGATATCATCAAATTGTTCTCTTAATTTTAACATCCCTACCAGCTCTTGCTGGTTTATATAGATTTCAGTGTTTGATAATTGATTGTGAAATGGTGTTTCATAATAGTTTTAAATTTAAATTTAGTCAAATGTATTTTTTTATTTGTGCCTCTGCGTTTTAAGAAATTGTTTTCTACCCTGCAAGGTCATAAAGATAATCCATTTATTTTCCTAAAATTTTTGAAAGATTGCTTTCTCAAATGAATCTTGGAGCTACTTCAAATTTATTTATGTGTAGAATATAGTAGGGACCAATTTTTATTTTTTTTTTATATGATGATTTTATTTTACATTTTTGGTGACTAGTAAGAATAAGCATCTTTTTCTGTGTTTATTGGCCATGTGAATTGTTTGTTCTTCTAGTTTGCTCATTTTTCTGTTAAATTGTTTGTCTATGGATTTATAGGAATTCTTTATATATTACAAATGTTATCCTTGTTAGTTACATGCATTGCAAATGTCTTCTCCCAGTCTGTGGCTAGTTTTTGCCATGATTATGGCCTCCTATGATGAATATTGGCATTGTTTTGATTGTTTGATAGAATTTACTTATAAAACATGAATCTGGTATGTGTTCTGTAGCAATGATGCAGTTTCTTTAACAATTTATTAGATCACCTTTGCTACATATGGTTTTAAATTTTCTGTAATCTACTAGATTTTTGTTTTGTATTATCAGTTACTGAGTGTGTTACATTGTAATCTCCTCTTTGGTGGAATGTTTATGAAAATTAACTATATACCAAGCAGGAAGCAGGTCTAAAGATGTTTTCTAGAATTTGAATCATAAAAATTACATTGTTTTCCCACAGTACAATTAATTTAAAAATGCACATTCAAAGATTACCAAAATTATTTCCACATGTTTGAAATTGAAAATATTTCTTCCAAAAAAACTCATGGGTTGAAAAAGAAATGAGAAAATAATTGGAATTTAATGATGACAGTCAAATATCGAATTTGTCAGTTTCCCATGTAATTCTAACAATTTTTTATTGTTATTAGTTGCCTATTTATTTCAAACCTGCAGTTGGGTACATTTATTTAGAATTGATTCTTTCCTTCTCGTACCAGCAGTTTAGACATGCTTAAAGAAAATGTTGTTTAAAGTATTTTACTAAGTATTAGTATGCTTTCTATATTTGAATCTTCTCCACATCCAGTTTACTACTACAAGGAATGGAAGTGCGTCTTACATTCTCTGTGTAGACAATCACATTTTCTGCAAATAATGACAATTTTTTCCTTTCCAATTCTTACATTTTATTTCTGTTTTCTTATCGTACTGTATTGCCAGCGTCTTTAGTACAGTGTCAAATAAAAATTTAGAAGTAATTTTTCTTATTTCTGATTTTAAATGGAATACATTTCATATTTTATCCATAAATAGGATATTTGCTGCGGTTTTTGTTAACACCATTCATCAGCCTAAAACAAGTTCTCTTCTGTTCCTGTTTTGCTATTTTCTAATTTAAATTGTCAAATGTTTTTTTTTAAATAGCAATTTAAGTAGTCACGTGGCTTTTCTCCTTTAACCTTTGGATATACTGAACTTCATTAACAGAGCTCTTTAATTAAATTATTACCTGTATTCCCTGTAAAAAACCAACTTGGTCATTATGTACTTATTTTAGTATATTGCTGTGTTTGGTTTACTTGTATTTTGTGGGGGGATTTTCACATCTATGTCTATGGGTGAGGTTGGCCTTGAGTTTTCCTTTCTTGTACTGTGTGTCTGGTTTTGGTGCCAAGGTTGTAAAAGCTTCACGTCATGAGTTTGGAGTGTTTCTTCTTTTTATATTCTCTGCAATACATCATGGAAGGGCAGGATGATTTGTTTCTCCAAAGTCTGACAAAACTTATTTGTAAAATGTCAGAGCCAACTGCTGGATTTTTGTGGGTAGATTTTAAATTTTGTATTTTTTTTTTACTGGTTCTATTTAGGTTAGTATGTTTTTCTTGATTCTGTATTGTTAGATTATATTTTTTTTCTAGAAAATTGTCTACTGTGTGTGTTATTTTCAAATTTATTGGAATGAAATTCTTCATTGAATTGTCTTTTGAAATTACTAATCATTTTTGCATCTGCAATTGCATGCTTTTGTGATTCCACATGTTGTTCGTGTCATCTTTTTTTAAAAAATCTGGTTAGTGTGTCAGATTTTTATCTATTTTATTAGTCTTCTCAAAAACAACAGATTTTGGTTTTATTTATTCTTTCTATTGTCTGTCTTCAATTTCCTTTATTCCTGCTCTTGTATTATTACTTTCTTCTTTCTTTCTTTGGAGTCATTCTGTTGTTCTTTGATGTTGGATGTTTAACTCACTAATTTCCAATTTTATATCTTTTCTAATAAAATCATATAAAATTCTTATCATTTAACTTGTTTATATATTTGTCCATTCCTTAATTCAACAAATGTTTATGTGCCGGGCACTGTTTTAGGTTCTATGAAATCATTAGTGGACAAGACAACCAAAAATATCTGCCCTCATATTTTTAAAATTCTATTTTGAGTTCTTTATTCCATGAGTTATTTAGAAGTGTATTTTACATTTGCATTGATGTAGAGGTGGGAAGATTGGTATCTTGGCTATTTCTAATTTACTTGCATTTTATTTAGAGGATGTGGCATGTATAATATTGATTTTTGGGGGAGGAGAGGGGATACTTTTGAGATTTGCTTTGTGACCCGGAATATATTTTTTATTTTTTGTAAATGTTCCACATGTATTTGAAAAAAATGCTGACTGACAATCTTAAGATTCATTTCAGCTTGGCAATTCAGTAGTTCCCTGTCAGTGTCAATAGCCTGCCCTATCAGACATGCTGTTCAAAGTCAGTTAAAATGGTCTAATTCATGTTGAGACTGATTCATTAGTTAGTCAGGAGTGGTGCTTGAGTGTTCTCTGCTCTAAGACAAGAGTTTAATGAGGACCAGTCCCCCTGTTTTTCTAGGAAGCAGTGGAGCAGAGAATCATGGAATATTAAAACCAGAAAGTCCATTAGAGTTTGTCCATGGCCAGCAGCCACCTAGCTGCTTGAGTAATTGTTTAACAGCACTTATGTAGAACTCAAGTGTGTACCAGGCACTGTTCTGAGTGCTTTACAAATGCTAACACACTTAATCTTCATACCATGCCTTGATGGAATTTATTATCCCCCATTTCCCTGATGAGGAAACTGGGCCACAGAGAGATTATATCCTAAACTCTTTTAAAAAGTTAGTGGCAAAGTCAGGCTTGAATTTAGGTAGCCTCTGGCCCCTGAGACCATGCTTCAATGGTTCCATGAAGCTGTCTTCCACAGAGATCTGACATCAAACTCTCGAAAAAATGTGTATTCGGTCATCCCACCACAAACTTCCAGCAACAAAATCTTTCCAGGGGTAATGTATTGAAGGCCATACTCTTCATACGTCTCTAGGATGATTCTGCTATATAACCAGGTATTGGAACCATTGTCAGGCCTTTCCTTTCATTTTATAGATGGGGAAACTGAGGTTAAAAGGCAGAAGGGATTTGCTCACTAGTTAATGGCATCTAAAGGAAAAATCTGATTCTCTGAAATGTGCCCCTCTGTGAGCTCTCTGTGGAGAAGCCGGTTCAGCAATCCTGGCATTGCCATAGGAAACCTGGCCCACCACCTGCTTATGGGTCTGAACAGCTCACCGTTTCTTAAACAGAATCCATGGCCATTGCCTCTACCTGATTTTCCTTCTGTCTCTCTCTGACTTTCTCCTTGTGTCTCTATTTCTCTTGTCTCTCTTTGTTTGATTGTTTCTCTATCTCTTGAGTAAAGTCTTTTATTAAGGAATTGAACCAGAGATCCTGGAAGCTTTGGGGGTTGGTGTGGGCTCTGGGGCCCATCCTTCTGTAGTGGAGAGAGTTTTAGAATCAAATGATACTGGTTCTAGTCCCAGATCTGCCACCCTCTGGCTTTGTCATATTGGGCTTTGACTTATTCTCTCTCATTTTTTTTCATCTATAAAACAAAGGCATAATAATTCTGACCATAGTATATTGAGAAGACTAAATGAAAGCACACTTGTAAAGTGCCTGGTACATAGTAGAAACAACAGCACATGTTGATTGAAGCCCCTTTTTATGCCAGGCACAGATCTAGGCTCTGGGGATATAGCAGTGAAAAAAGGAGATAAAATCCCTTCCTTTGAGGGGTTCGAAGTCCAGTAGCAAGAAACAGACAATACATGAGTAAACAAATAAACATATCATGTGTTCAGTAAGAGTATGTATTATGCAGAATAACACAACAGAGTAAGGAGGTAGATGGTGAAATAGTGCATGGGGTGGTTAGGCATGGTTTCTGGCATAGTGATGACTGAGCAGGAGCGATGCAGATGAACCAGCAAGCCAGGTGGCAGTGAAGGGAAAGGCTTCCAAGCAGAGGGAGCAGCAAGGTTTTTTTGTACTCAAGGAACAGCAAGGAAGCCAGTGTGGCCAGACCAAAGTTCTTGAGAGAGGAAGTGGCTTGAGATGAAGGCAGAGAAGTTGGTTGGGGTCAGATCATGAAGGGCCTCTATACCTTTTGAGGACCCCTGATTTATTATGAGATGAGATGTCACTGGAATGCTGAGCAAGGACTGACATGTTCAGACTAACATTTTTGGACGTTCACTCTGGTTATTTATTGGAGACCAGACTGAGGGGGTGGGGGGCAAAGGAAGAGCAGGAAACCAGTAGAAAGTGTTTGCAGTTGGTCCAAGGGGACAAAACAGTGGGCTCAACTAGAGGAGTAGCCATGGAGATGGTGATGTGTTCATATTCTGGCTATATTTCAAAAGCAAATCCCTCAATATTTGTTGATGGAGTGAGTGTGAGGTGTAAGAGAAAGGAAGAAGTAAAGGATGACTCCAAGATTTTGGCCTGCATAATCGAAAGAATATTGGTTAAGGAGGAAGTCAGGTGTTTAGTTGTGAAAATGTTACATTGTGACAGCTGGTATCTGTCCACGTAGAGATGAAGAGAAGGCACTCAGATATGTTCAGGGAATGTCCAGGCTGGAATCATATTTAGGTGATTTTTCAGCCATGAGATTCTTTGAGCTAACCAAGTGGATAAATGAACTAACCAAGTGGACAGAGAAGAGAGATGCCTAAGAACTAAATCTGGGCCTGTCTAAAGTTTAGAGACTGAAACGATGAGGACCAACCAAAATACCTGAGAAGAAGTGGTGGGTGAGATAGGAAGAGAACCAAGAAAAAGTGGAGTTCCAGAGGGTTGGAGGGGGAAAATGCCTCAGGAAGGAAGAAGCCACTGATTGCATCCATTATTACTGTTAGCCATGGATTTTACAGTGTGATTGATATTCAACAATATCAGTTTTCATTCTCCTTTCTCAGTCTATTTTCTCCTTGGCTCAGAGGAGCTGTTCCCTCACACTGTCTGCCTTATGACCCTTTGGTCCAGGAAAGGGGTAAGAGAATGGCTTTTTGCCATCACTTGTAGACCACCAAGGCTATTGACATCTTACTAAAAAACCAGGCCAGCTCTGTATGCTGGAGTTTCAGGGTAAGACTGCCTAGCAGGAATGTGGCACCCTACTTGTAAGCACTGTGAACCCCTGTCATGACTCGAATTTAGATTATTGCAATTATTTGAGCCTAATCTGAGCCTAACCCCATCCTGGACATAGGATGGTTGAGCCCATGTCATAGAGGATGAGCTTCAGAGAATCCACAGCAGCAACATATATTCAGGAGTCTATACATATCCTTGAATTTAGCATTCACTACCAGCCTGATGTCAACCAACTAACAAGTTAATGCCTTAAAGAATAAAAGTATTTTTCCTTATATTACAGATCTCCAGCTTAAGCTGATATGTTCCTTGAACATTTTACATAAAGAAAATGAGAAGGAAAAAAACCTAGGAGACATTTTTTTTTTGTTTCTTCATACCACATAGTTAATACACCAATAAGTATCTTTGGTTATACTACTGAAATATATCCCAAATCTGATCACCTTTTAGTCTCCCCTTTCCTGCAAACCTAGTCCAAACCCTCACCACTTCTTGCCCAAGTTTTTGTAAGAACTACCTGACAGATCTATCTGGTAGCCTCATTCCCTTGCAGCCTAGTCCACATACTACCTGGAATGAGCATTCCAAAATATAGTTCAGATCATGTCACTCACTCACATAAAACCCACCAAAGGCTTCTCCCATTATGGGCTAAAAGATCTGGCCCTCCTCTACCTCTCCTCCTCCACACTTCCTATTTATCACTCTTGAGCTATATTTTCTCTTTTTCCTGTCCCTCAATTATAAGAGTTTATATCTGTCTCAGGGTATTTGACTTGCTACTCCTTCTTCTGGAAGGTTCTTTCTCAGTGTTCTCTTTGGCTTCTGCTTTTTTCATTTTGCTCTCAGCTCATCACCATCTCAGAGAGATTTTCTCTAGCCCTAGCTATAGTGGTCCTCTTGTCTTAGCCTGTGTGATTTCCCCCATAGCACCTATCAGGGACTGAAATGGTCTTATTCATTCATTCATTCATTGCTGATTGCCTATTCCCTCTATCTGTAAGCTTCTTGAGGACTCTTTCAGACTTGTCACTGCCATATGCTCTGTGCCTGGAGCAGTGCAAAGCATTTAGCATGTATTCAATAAATGCCTGCTGACTGATGGGCAATCTGAGCTTACAAAATTAATTTTAGGTCTAACTTCTGATTTTCATTAAGTTTCCAGCTGTATTTTTATGCTCAGGATGGGGTCATTTGTTCTAATTATAATAAAAGCTGGTGATTCTGACTTAACCTTCAAGTCAGTAGAGTGCCTAGAGTAAGGAATCCATCTCCCCAAAGTAGGAGTCATGGGATGCAGCCACTTCAGCTCTCAGCCTGTGTGTTCTCATCAACCAGCACCATGAGGTGAGGTGGTACTTAGAGAACCTGGTCTTCCTGGGACAGGAGAAAACCTTGGGCCATCACTCTTCATAACTCTTTCCCTGGAGTGACTCGGCTGATGCTCTAGCTTGAGAAGAAGCCAGGCACAGAGCACAGGAGAATTTCACCCTGTGGAGGTTGCAGACTTTCAGGAATCCACAGAGCTGGCCAAGTTATGTTAACATGGAACTGGCCAAGAGCTTTGGCTGCCTCGTTTTCTGCCTGAAGATCTGAAGTCAGTAGCAACTGTGGATTCCCTAATTTCAGAGCACTCACTCTTATTTGGCTTTATTATTATTTTTTTAAAGAGTATGTTGTTCTAGATGAATCCTGAGAGAGAAAATAGTGAAGCTCAGAAGTGGGTGGTTCCAAAAGCATGGACTTTGAGGAGCTGGCTCTGGCACTAGATTCAGAGTGTTTGAGACCTCCATCGCTCTGCCCTCAGTGTCTCTATCAGCCCTGTAAGTGAATTCTGTTGAGAGTGCCTGCATTAAGGAGCGACTTCATCATTGGGTCCACTCAGTCAGTTGATTCTGAGAGTAGAAATGCGCTTGAGTGACTTTAGAATTGACTTTGACCTGCTGTGTCTGGTTGCGTAGGGCCTGTGGAGAGCTGGCTTCTGCAAGAAGCCACAGCTAACCTCACACACTGCCCACACTGAGAATTTGTATTACACCAGCATCTCTCACAAGCAGCATTTTAGCTACCTTGGCTAGGAAAAATAATTTCCCATTAGAAGACTCAGAGAAGGGAAGAAGAATACAAAATAGGCTTACATGCAACAACTATTTCTTGTGTTTACCATGTGCCAGACGCTGGATTGTAGACTCAGGGGTCATATCCTCAGGAGGACAAAGACCTCACAGCAGGGCATCCATCTCCCCATAAACCTGCCCATTGCCACAGGTCCCCAGCAGGAATCTAAATTTTCCTTCTTGTGTTATTGAAGGGGATTGAAGGGGAGCAGGTCTGAGAGGTTGGAGGCAACCAAACTCAGAAATTCCAGGTGAGTTTGGAGGAAAGGTAGGAGCCAGTTGCAGGAGTGGGCCAGAGTCAGTGAGAGCTTAGGAATGGGACCTCGGTCACCACTGGTGAGCTGGGATCCCAGCCCTGGAAGTCACACCTAGTAAGGAGCTGAGAGGCCAGGCCCATATTTAGAACAGCATATTGCAGATACAGAAGTGAGGCCAGTGTCCCCCTCCTGCAAAAAGCCTATGTCTGTGCTCATACCTCCATCTTCCCTATCCATTCTGGGGCTTTTACTAAAAATTATCCCCTTTCTTTCACATTTATAAGCTCTTAGCCCTCAATATCTCCTCTCCTCCTAATCAAATTATGTCTTAACTACATCCACCCCTTTAGTTACCTTGCCCTTGTTTATGAATGTCTCCCTTTTTCTCACTACCGTTCTTCCTGAAGTTTCCACCTTGGCTTCCTTACATCTCATTTGCCTTTTAATAAACTTGCAATCGTTTTTCTCTCTAAATTTTATGAAATCAGTCTCTCTAGAGAATGATTAGGTACCTTCCAAATCAATACACCTTGTGGCCTTCTCTTTTCTCTTTCCTCATTCCTCTGCATCGCCATTTCACAGCCCAAGAGATTTGAGGCCTTGGCTCCCTCAGACTTGCACTTCCTGCGGGACAGCAGGAGGACTTCGGAGACCAGCGTGCTGATCATCTGGAAATGTGTTAGGTGGAAATGCAGAGTCTTCCTGGCACTTGAAAAGCTCTTACAAGGGAGGGGCATACCCATGGGTCGGGGTTTCCTCTTTAGGGAAGTGAGGGGACAAGAAGGACTGGAGTGGAAGATTGCCAGACCTGGATGAACCCGGCACCACCCAGACTCTATCATGCTTTGACCTATTTGCAGAATAATAAGCAAATCTGGATTGAACTGTGTGCCATTGTCCCTTTGATTTGGATAAAGCAGCATGCCTAATTGAGATTTTCACTTTTTGGGTCTCAGCCCTTTATATCCAGTTTCACCAGGATTTAAGTAGGTGCAGATGGGATTAGATTAGTCAATACTTTAAGCCTTTCTCAAAAGCAAGTACTGGAGTCAATCCTTTGTTTGGAAGCAGCTGGAGCTTTAAGGATTGACTAGAAGAAAATCCTTGTTGATGGTGATAGCCAGGGCTTTGGGTTAATTAAAAGAGCCCTCTGATTAAGTCAGAGAAGGGTGACTTGTCCTCCTGGTGAGGGGTTGTCCTTGCCCCAGGCCTCCTGTAGCACTGAGCTGATCTGCCTCTTGGCCAGGCTTCCCTGCTTTTCTTAATATGCCAAAGCATTGCATGTTCCAAAGCTGTCCCCACTACCCCAGGGACATGGTGGGCTCAGCCCCACCGCTAAGGCCCCAGTTTGGGGGTAGAGTTTTGGCATCTCTTCCACCACAGTTGTTCCTATGTTTCATTGTATTCTTCATTTCTGTTCCTCCACAAGGTCCTAGTCTTTGAAATAGGAACCTGGAAGAAGTTGCTCTGAGGCAATGATTGATAGTACTTTTTTAGTGGTCTTGTCGGATTTTACCAGACATTCATGATGATAACGCAACAGTCCTCATAATAGTATGCACATTTCATGCTTTTAACCCAGGGCAAAGGCAGGAGAGGGAGCCAGTGTGGGGTGCTGGGCCAGAGCTCCGAGTTTCCTTTTCAGCAGTCCTGTATCTGCTGTGTCAACTTGAGAAAGTTTCTCTCTACTTCTCTGCCTGTCTCCCACATGTTTGACAGAGGTGAGCATGCCGGTCCCCTCCCTGCTTCAGAGGGAATGAGAGGATGCATGAGCTCATGTCTGTAAGTGTGTGGAATTCCTTGGAGAAAGGTGCTGTGGAGATTCACAGGTGCTGGGTATCTGCAGCATTGCAAGTTCTTGGAAACCATGGCCCTGTGCTGAGGACACCCTGTGTATCTGTGACACATGAGGGGATGGGTGTTCCCCAGGCCCTGCAGGACTCTGCCTGACCAGCCAGACTGATGGATGTCACGTAAAGTTTCTTAAGCAAGGAAATTGCACATGTTTCTTTGAATGTCTATCCCAGGGTTTCAGAACTCCTTGCATTAGGGCAGACTTCCCCATGGGGAGCTACACTAACTCTCACTTTTGTTTCGTATTCAGTGAGGTGAAGGAACTGCAGGTTATTCATTCATATTTATTTAGCAAGTCTTCTCAGCCAGGCACAGAGTTAGGTGGTGAACAGGTGGACCTTTTGAGCTGAAGCTCTAATAGAAAAGGCAAATAATTAAACTGCGTGTAACACAAATTATACATAATCCTAATCGGTGGAGACATTGTCCAGTCATTTATAACCTGGCTTAACTCAGCTGGTTAAAGTAATGTTTCTCAACTATTCTCAGTCTAAGACATGCCAGATGCTTAACTCAGTTGGTTAAACCTTTCTTATCTTTACTTTCTCCTCCATTCAGTAGTTTATCCATCACCCTTTCCCTCCATCTATCTTAGGGAGAATACACATATACCCACACATTCTTTGAGCCTTCTCTACTTGAATTTGGATATTTCACCTTTGCTGGCAAGAATATCTTTGCAAAACACCCAGATTTCCAGAAACACTAAGGGGAACTTGGTGGATGCCAAAGAGGCCCAGGTAACAGAATGAGATCATTGTATTTCCATGGTCCACACAATGATGGGTCTAAAGGATGTTTATTGAATTGGCATTACAGACCCTCAGGAAAACAGTGTTCCCACCTGTGACAGTGGCCTAGCCTGCTGGAAGTTAGAGCAGCTGGTATCCTTCCAGAGTTTGGTGCCACATTCTAGCTTCCCAGAGGACCCAAGGAAGGATGGTAGTCCTCAGTGTAAAGGCCCCCAGACTTCCCTTAAGATGCCCCGTCCTTCAACAGAATTAACTGCTTCCCCTCTGTGCTTCACAGGACCTTAGTGTATTTCTGTTTTATAACCGGTAACAATTGGCTTTCTTTGTGGCACTGTTTAGTAGTATAAGTCTTTCTCCTCTTTTGGGTCATATACTTCTTGATTAGGGGTGGGGGGAAGGAACCGTGTCTAATTTGTCTTTGTCTCTCCTTTAATCCAGCACATAGTAAGTGCTTAGTAAATATTTGGGAAGAAGGAATATAGGAATTTTTTGTATTGATATCTGTAAGAGGAGCTCTAGAAATCCTTGTCCATGGTAGCTGTTTGCCAGCATAAGGAGATTAGTGTTTAAAACACAGATTTTTTTTTTTTTTTAATGCAGGCAATGTAAGTAGTAGCTTCGTATTAACAGATACAGCTGATGGCCTGAGAGCACATGGATAGTTTTCATTTCTTGGGTGGGGGGCTCTGCAAGGGGAGGGGAAATGGGGCTCTGCCATTCCAGAGAGTCGCCCCAGGACCTGATCCTGCAGGGGCCTGTTCACCTGCTGGCTGTGTAGAGGTGGTCCCACTTCATTTGGGGTGCTGGCCTGTCTCTCTGCGGGATACCAAAGCTAACCTTTTTCTAGATAGGAAGAAGCCAGTCTCAGTAGAATTATCTCTTCTGCCACTTGAGGGGAGTGCTGCTCCAGCTGAAGCATTGGGGAAAGGGCCAGCTCTTCTGTGGGCAGAGCAGCTATTTCTGGAAGCCACACTGGCATGAGAAGGCTACCACAGGCATTTGTCCTGTCCATCCGTTGGCTCTCACTTGAGGCCTTTCTTCTCTGTTCTGAGTAGGTGGAGGCAGAAAGGTAAGCGGGGGGAGGGAGGGTCGTGGTGAAGGACAGAACTTAATCTGACCAGGAGGGGTGGGCTGCTACTGGACCTTGCTCCTCCCACTTTTTCCCCATGTTCAGAGACCTTGGGGACATGCCAAGAGTCTCATTGGTCCACTGAAGCCCCTAGCTTTCCTGCTGCTCTTCCCTAGTCCTCTGCTAAGTCGTCGTGTTCAGAGAAAGGCCCCTGTGGCTGAGTATCGTGAAGGCCAGGCCCTTTTCCAGGGTGGCTTAGCAAATACTTGAGACCTTCTTTGCCGCTCCTCCTTTTGGCCAGTCCAGGAGTACAGAGGGTTTATTCCTCATAACCAAGCCAAGGTGGGCACAGGCAGTGTCCGGTCACTTCAAATCTCTGCTGTGTACAGATCCTGCAGCAAGAGAATCCTGATTTCCTGAGAACCTACCAGTGCCCAACACAGAATGTAACATTTTCCTTGTGTTACCTCATTTACTTCCCCTTACATCGTTTGCAGGAGTATACTAATTATACACACTGTATAGGGAGGGGTGGGGTGCTCACTGAAATAGATAACGGGCGTACATCTCCTAGGCTAATAAGTAGCGGAGTCAGATTTTGCACTGAGGGTCCATGACTCAAAAGCCTGTGCTTCAAAACACGGTTTCGGCACCAGCCCCTCTAGGACCTCCAAGGGAAGATGAAAATGATAAACAAAACAGACCTCATTCTTGAGTAATGGTTGCAGTAGGGGTCAGTATAATCACATGGGAGAGAGGCTTGAAAATATCTGCAGGCGAGGGTGTTGTGCCACGTCGTGCATCTTCAGAGGGACATAGAGGTTTAAGATGTAATATGGTTAGTGGAGATAAGTTTCTTAGGATAAGTGATGTTTTTGAGCAAGGCTGAAGTTGAACTTAAAGGCTCGAGTTGTCAGGAAGAAGTTGTGACTTGTGGAGGAGCAGTATTCTCAGTTGAGAAGCCAGATCACTTTCAATTAAGCCATCCTATGCCCCAGAGAAGGACAGATCCCTGCACAATGTCTGGGCTCTATACACTAATTTATTGTTACTCAACTGTTTCCTCACTGGATTATCAATTCCTTGATGTTCATTATTGTATTGTCTATGTCTAGACCATTATTGTATTGTGTATGTCTAGACCATAGAAACTTGAACTTGATGAGTATTTGTGAATTGGGTGCTCTGCTCCCTCAGAGGAATAGTGGTCCCACTGTTGGCAGTGACCCAGGTCCTGAAAACAGCTGAAAACCTGAGAGCAGCTGGCATTTCTGGTGGGGCTGCTTGCTTCCAGATCTTGGTGTCACAGTGAGTGTGGATCCCTAGGTTCCCGGTGAGATGTGGGAGGGACACCTGGCATGAAGGGCCCTAGGGCAAATGCTGAGCCTGCCCAAGCTTTGAATGTGGCAGAGGTGGTGGTGGGGAGGATTGTTTACGGTCTCTCTGGCCATTCCCTCCTGTTCCTGCACACAGCTGCCACAGTGAATTATAGATGTTGGGACACTGTGCCACAAGAGGCAGAGGGAGGATCCAGCTGGAGCAGATTCAAGAGAGATGAAAGTAGGAGTAGAGGCAACAGAGCTTGGAGGCTAAGCCTCCAAGGAGCCCATCAGCTGGTGTGATCACTTGGAATATGAGGACCGTGGCCTCCATGAAGCCCCCTCTTTCCTCCCCTGTTCTCACTGAGCTGTGTTCTCCTCCCGCTTCTGAAATTCTCTTCCATGTATCATCTGTCTCACTCTTTGGCATACAACTGTTGTGATTCTATTTTCTGAACTGAAAATCATGATATGTGATCTAACGATGAGACCCAATGTTAAAATTGAGGTTGTCCAGAAAAATTTGCTGTGTGTGGCCAACCCAGAGATGACTCTATGATTCCCCTCCAATGTCTGATTTGCCATTTAAATCTATTGTTATTTGTTTGTTTTAAATTCCTCATGATCTGAACCTTGTCACCTTAGTAGATTAAAGTCCCTTGAGGAAAGAGGGTATACCTTGCATTTCTTTGGTATTTTTGAATCTCTTACAGGTCTCTGCCAGTTTATTCATGCTTTTGGCAGTGGGATAGAGACATGAATTTTTCCTTTTTCTTGAGTTTGTTTTTTCCCCAAATAAGATAATTTAGGATTTCACTTGAGCTTTGTTTTCCATCTTTAATTGTGGGGTTAAGAACACAGAAGGACAGGAGAAGGCTCATGATGATAACAGGGCATAGAGCTGGAGATAGTGTGTCTCACAGTCCAGGATGGGATATACTTTAAAATACACAGTATAGAGATAGGTCCAAGAGCTCAACAGAGAGGAAACAACCCTAGAAGATTTTGTGACACTGATCACAGACCTCAGTGCTCACAGGGTCCTATAGATCATTATTTCTTTTAGCTTTCTCCTGGTAACTATCAACATCTCACTATGGAAAAGAAAAGCTCAATATCTTTTTGTCCCTCTATCTGCCTTCAAATAAGACCAAACTTCACCCATTCTACTTAGAGGAGTATCTTAAGTGTCCATACATAATGTAAACCAGATGGTTAATTCCTTGAAGGTGGAGAAAAGTAGTTTTATCTCCCACATTACCTGTCATGGCAGTAGACACAGCGGTGACTCCATAAATCCTTGATACACAGGGAAAGAGATGGCCAGTCCTCTGTCACCTGCTCCTGTGACTAACTGCCTTCACAAACACAGGGCTCTTCCAGTGCCTGACACAGTGTTTTTGGCTTGCAGGACATGATCTGAGCTGGGGACAGAAAGTTCCCAGGACACTGGAACTGATAGCATGAACTACAGGAGTTCTTAGCATGCCTTGAGCCTATGCCTATGGCTGCCATGATCACAGTTTTCTTCATCCCAGACTTATCACCTCCCAGGCCTCTAGCCCTCACTTTCATCACTGACCTTCCACATTCCTCCCCTTTGTTGAGTGAGTGAGTGCATGAGAGAGAGAGAGAGAGAGAGAGAGAGAGTGTGTGTGTGTGTGTGTGTGAGTGAGTGGTGCGGGACAGGGAAACAGCCCGTAACTCAATCAAGAGACTAAATATTTCTCTGGTAGAAATATTCACTTCTCTCTTAAATTTTTCAAAAGACCAAAATTCCTAGCCCACTTTTTGGTTTTGAGTTGGGAAAATTTTCAGAATCTAAAACAGTGGGATAGGAAACTTAGAAAGAGAGAAGGACAGGTCTTAGGATTAAGAATTTAGAAACTATTGATCCAAACTTTTTTCTGTGCATCCATTTCTATTCTTCTTCCTTAGAAAAAAGGAAACTATAAAAGAGAAGGAACAGATATTATTTTTAAAATAATCTGGGTAAAGCAATGGATCTCTTCTTCCATTTTTCTCCACTTATGTCTCCCATTCCTCTGTTTTCCAGCACAGGCCATTTTTATCCTCCTCACCCATGAAGGAAACTTTGCAAGGCTATTCCTTATGCTTTCCTGGGAGTTAATCAAAGGAAGGGTCGGTTTATGGGTTGAACAGAGAAATAAAAGAAAAGTAGGGCTGCCAAGTACTCTTCTATAAGACCTTAATAAATAGCCTGTTGACTCAAAAAAAAAAAAAAAAAAGAAAGAAAGAAAAGTCACAGGGGCTTATAAGTAGTAATGGGCTCCAGGGAATAAGAAGAGGATATGAAGCTGCGTAAGGAAGGAAAAGGTTAGAAGAGGAGAGTAAATTTCCTCCTGGGTGGAAGTGACCCCAAAAGCAGCAGGGAATTCGTTCGTTGACTTGTAGTGGGATGTGCACTTTTAACATTATTCCCAGGGATGTGAGTGGGAAAATAAACAGGGTCAGGACTTCTCAGTCATTGAGTCTCCTCTGTATCTAGCCTCAACTCCAAAAGCTGTCCTTAAGGAGCTTTTCCCCAGGGACACCCTGCTTTGGCCTCATCCTCGTGGGAAGTTAAGTACACCTCGGGCACTCTGCCTCACCCTGATGCTTCTGTCCTGTGACCTTGATGTCACTACTACAAAAGTCAAAAAATTCATAAAATTTATAGCAAAAGTGAGAGGTGGAAGGGACCAGCCTCACTCATCACCAGCACAGACCCCACCCCATCCCCAACCATCTTCCGCCTTCCCCGTCCCTTTACAGAAGAGAACGTAGAGGGTACTTAGGGTAAGTGACTTTCCAGGAGTCATGTGGCTGCCAAGCTGACTCCATTCCAGCTCTGTGGATGGGGATCCTGCCATGGGGATATCGTTCTGGGTTTACCTGAGGTCTCTTCCCTGCTCAGGGGTTCCTTTGTACACGGAGCACAAGGCACTGCCCTGGTGTGAAGCCCTTTGTGCAGGCTCTGTGCCTGGTGCCCGTGGTGTCAGGGCCTTGGACAAGTAATGCATATCTTCTCTATTCTTGGTGCATCTCAGCTTGAGCCTGAGCTTTTTTACTCTTCCCTGCAGAACTTGTCTGTCATCCAGAGGCTAGTGCTTATAAGCTCATCCCCCTCCTTTACCCTGAGACCACCTGTGAGTTACCTGCCATGAGTCCACCTGACCAGAATTCCAGCAGGTGGCTAGTCATCATACCACCTCTCTGCCTCTTATAATTCCCTAGGATTTTTGCTATTGTCATTGCGTGGCCCTAAATTGATAGAGCCCCAGAGATGGAAGGACAACTTAAGGGTTCCAATAAGGTTCTTACCATATCTCTGACAAGTGCTCATTTAGCCGCTGCTTGAATGCTTCTAAGAATGGAGAATTTCCTATGTTATAATGCAGCCTGTTCCCCCTTTTGATCAGGAATCCCACGATTTCCACCAGCGGGCCCTAGTGCTGCTCTGCGAGCCCATGCTACAGAGGCAGCACTGTCTTCACGAGCCCTTCCAACGTCTGCTGCCCAGACTCTCACCCGAGTATCTTTCATTCCTGGCATAGCATCTCCATTGACTTCAGCTATTCCTTACTGAACAAGGTTTCTAGACCCTTTCTTGTTCTGGTCACCCTCTCCTATTTGTCAATGTTCCTTTTAATTAGAGTGCCAGAAAAAAACTAAAATTCTGAAAGTAGATACAGTTAGAGTTATTTGACTTGTTCCAAATATTACACATCTGTCAATAGAATTTTAGAAGACATATTATACTTTTGGCTTATGCTGTACTCAGATTCAGCACTGCTCCCTGCCCCCGCCCCCACCCCCAACTCATGTTCTGTTTACGTGAGCTCTCTCTGGCATGGGCTGTTTTCATCTGCATGCTTTTCCGAACCTAAGTGTAGGTCCTTACAGTTGTCTGATTCAAACCCAACTTGCTAACTTCAGCCAGGATCTTTGTGGATATCCTGTTGCCAACTGGCTTGATAACATTTGCACATTTTAAACTTTCTGTCTTTATCCAGATCATTCATAAAAATGTTGACAAGTAAAAGACAAAGGACTTTGGCATGCTATCAAGGGTCTTCCTTCATTATTTCACCAGTCAATACTCCTTGACCATTTTTACTCAAGCAATGACAAGTCTATTTAATTCCATGTAGTGCAGGAGATTCTACATAGTGTTCAGCCTACCACAGCAATATTTTCTGGTAAAAACCTTTGAAAATTTTAACCTCAGTCCCTTGTTTGCCTTGACATGTTTTTTGTTTTGGGATTTTTGTTTGTTTGTTTGTTTTTACATAGAGGTTGTGGTCACACACCTGTCATTCTTTCCTTTGGCAGAGAGGGGACTGATGATTTGACTTTCTAACCCAGAACCCAGAGATATCCTCGCCACTCAGTTGGTACCCTGAGGATTTTGGCTCAAGCACAAGTAGTCTTGGAGCCAACTTCCAGGCACTAGTCCAGGGCTCTGGTTGGACAGTCCTTCAGAATTTCTAGCATAAATGATCCTGTCACATCTTGTGGAGGGTAGAGGTACAGGGATCAAGCTATGCATCCAATCAGAGAATTCTTCTAAATTAGCATCAGAACATCTTCAAGACAGCCCTGTGTCAAAATCTGCCAGTTTTAATTATGCGGGAGCCACTATCTCTGAACTGAGACTGGAAAGTGGAGCTACTCAACTCCACTGGATTGAGTTGGGTCCCTTCAGGGCCCCAGGGGTTTGATGGCTTCGGCAAGGGAAGCCATGTATCTGTCCATGGGCTCACCCTTTCCCCGAGGTGGGTTTGCTCCCCTACCTCTTTCTGATCTTCCCTCCTGCTTATCTTATATAAACTATACTGATTTTTTTTAAGACCTTTCATTCATTCTAAAATGCTTTTCTGCTTTCTATACCACCCACACCCTCCTCAGCATTCCAAGAGGGTGTGGACTATGGGAGAAAAGGCCACCATCCAGGAAGGGGAAGCTCCAGGGAAGGGGACCTTATTTTCTATTGAAGAAAAGATAAAATGGGCATCTTTTTCCTCTTGCCCAGGAAAGAAGTACTTTGGAAAGGTGTCAGTGTCCATTGGTAGTCATCGTTCTCGGTGAGGGTAGCTGAGCCTTCCCCTACCCCCACTGCTAGGAGAAGAGACTGGATAGGATTGTTTGGATGGTACCATGATGTGTCAGGGGGTGAGGATGGGTGGGACTCTCACAACCTCTGTGTTTTGGAGGAGGGGACAGTATAGAGAGGTTCCCCAATGTGCCCACCTAGGAAAACTTAACTGGGGCCTCCAAGGATCTGGCAAGTATTGTTCCCCTTTCTGCAAAGTTGCCTATGCTAAAGAGGAGGAGGAGAGGGGTGGAGAGGGATAATGGATGCTGTGAGCTTTCTTCTTCCTCAGAGGAGGACACCAGGTCTACAGGAATACTAAAGGGATTCTAAATAATAAATAATAAAAGGATAAGTAAATTTTAAAAAGATAATGCCTTCTTGAATCTTCAGACTTGAAGGTAAGATAATGTTCTCTTTGCTTATATTCTGAAACATTGAGTGGCTTGACCTTGTTGCATTCTGAGGTATATTGGTTTGCATTTTTTTCTCCTGAAGGTCTGACTTCCATATGCACAGGGATTTGTCTTCCATGCCTTATTCTTTCCAGGGGGTGCCAGGGGCCTTCCCAACACCACCCTGCTTCCCCCCATGTGCCTCCTGGCGCCTCTTCCTTTTCCTGCACCATACCTCTCCCCAATCCTGAGGAGCCCTGTCTCCTCTCAAGTGCTGTAGCTCATATATTTTCTTCTTTTCAATTTACTCTTGCTTTGCAATACATTTTTAAAAAGACCAACCTTTTATTTTTAGCATTTTTATTTTCAAAATCTTAGGACAAGGGGCATTTAAAAATAACTTCCTTTTTATAAAACAATCTTTGTTTACTGCACAAAATTTGAAAGTATGGACAATTTTTTTAAAAAAGCAAAGAACAATCATTTTTAACATGATCATGATTAACATTTTGGTATATATTCTTCCATTCTTTGTGTGCATTTGTGTGTCTGTTGTGTAAATTAAAGTGGATGTACTCTATATTTTGGACCTGATTTTTTTTTTACCCAATAATTATTATGAGTAGGGAGTCATACTTCCTCTTGCTTCTTTTTGTCCGGATGCTTCTAAAACCAAACAGAGTGGTATCCTTTTGTTGTTAATCCTCTGTGTATACAAGACAATTGCCCAGCATGTTTGTCTCTTGGCCAAGCCATGACTAAGTGTTCTTTTCCTTTCTCTTTATATATTCATGAGATTTTTTTTTTTCTGTGGCTGATGCCTTTCCAAAGTATATTTCTTACTATGGTTTCCAGGTGCTCATAGAGCTTTAGGCAGGGTCATCGGTGGCTCTTACTAAGAACTCTGCTTTCTTCTTGCTCTGTCTTGCCCCTGTGCTGCTTACTGATGAGCAGCATGTCTTGTCCCCAGTGAAGAGAGGTCCCAATGAGGAAAGACAGCAGAATGGTTCACAGAAGTGGATGGAGTGATGTGGATCCAGGTCCAGGAGCCTTCTGTCAAAGAGAAGTCTGGAGAGAAATCACAGAGCTGATAACTACAGGAAAAGAAGAGGTGGGACGTAGACAGGCCTCCCAACCTTAAAACAGCTGTTCAGTTGGAAGTAGGTATGTCCTGCTCTCCAGAGCCCTGACGATGGGGCGAGCACATGAGCTGCACAAATGGCTAAGGCATTTAAGAATGTAGAAGTCATGGAACCCTTTATTTTATAGGCAGGAAAACTCTGTCCCAAAATGGAGAAGTTCTTATAGCAAGTCACAGCATAGCTAGGACATGAGACATGAGTCAGGTCCCATGACTCCCAGGACAAAGTTATTGCTACAGCCTAGTGTTAGAGCAGGTCTAAGAACTGACCCTACAGGCAGTGAGACACATTGGGTCAAGTGGCCACGGGCAAGTGCGAGTCCTTGAAAAACATCAGGATAAGACTCAGTTCACTTCCTCTTCCCCATCAGAAAAGCTAGAGTCTGGTGACAAGGGGGCCTAGAAGAGGCAATGACTATTTTCCCTTCCCCTAAAAAGAAGCCAGACAACCAGGAAGTGTTTCTTAAGTGCCTGATTTAAGCCAAGACCAAGAATAAGAAGTTCAGAGACTAAGAAGCAGTCCCTGCCCTCAGAGAGTTTAGTAAGTGCTACGTGTTTGGTGGAGACTACGTGTTATGGAAGAACAATGGGAAAAGATAGGTAATAATGAGCTGCAAGTGGCAGATAACTTTGGGAGAAGCTAGTCCTACAAGGATAAATAAAATTTGCATATACATCATAGCAGGAAGAGTGTCACATCTGGCTGTGGAGTCACATTGACATAGCCTCAAATTCCAGTTACTCAGTTACAGTCATCCATCCATCCATCTATTCATCCATTCATCCATCCATCCATCCATCCATCCACCCACCCATCCACCCACCCACCCCACCCACTCACTCACTTATTCAATTAATATTTGTTGTGGGCCAAGGATGGCTCTAGGTTTTGGGAATACAGGAGAACATGCAACAGGCAAACACCCTGCTCTCGTGGAGCTTACATTCTAGTAAGGTTGCAGAGTGACCTTGGGCAACTTGACCTTTCATCCCTCAGCTTTAAAGCTGGAATACTGACTTCCATCTCACAGGATTATCATGAGTAAGTGAGTTGAGGAAGATTGAGTGAGAAGGCATATGTAAGGCCCTTTACAGCCCCAGCCCTTGTGAATCACCTGCAGACTGTCACTAATATTCTCATTATTGTGATGATATGATTATTGTTATTAGAGAACAAGAGCTGGTAGTCAGACAGTCCCCCAGCATCTAGGAACAGAAGAGGGCTCCTGGGGAATAGGAGGAAATAAGGATGGGAGCGCAATGTGGGAGAAAGCCTGGAGGGGGAGAATTAAAAGCCAGTGAGCAGAGTTCCAGCCTGATGCAGTAGGCAGTGGGGACAGTAGTGGCAGGGAGTGAAAAACAGAATTCTGAACAGAGTCTATGGGTTCCATATAATGATGATAAAATAAGTAATATTTATCCAGCACTAACAATCTCCCAGATATTCTGCTACACATTTTACAGGAACAATTTTATTTATTTCTTATGACCCGCCCCACCCCCTCCCCGCTCCCCCTGCCCCAGGAGGCAGAGGTTTATAGATGAGGACATTGAGGCTTAGAGAACCAAAATAATCTACCAGAGTCAAGTGGCAGAGCCAGGATTCAACCCCAGCTCTGGTGACCACTACACTCCAGGTGGCCTGCCTGCAGTGTAGTAGAAGTGGCTGATGGCTGGCTGCAAAGCAGGCGCTCTGTCTCAGCAGCTCTGCACTTTTCCCAGGGCTCCCTCCTTTGAGGGAGAGGTGGCCACTCCAGCCAGCAGAAGGCTGTGCCCTGGAGGGAGCCTCCTGCCCCAATTTTCTGTATTTGAGACGGTGCTGATTGCCGAAGCTGTTAAATACCTTCAATGCCGGCTGGTGGAGAGAGAT